>BQNB010072381.1:0-28234 GCA_026074375.1 Tanacetum coccineum
TACAAGGAAAAGATTATTCGGATGAATTATGATAGTGAAGACGGTGGAATTAAACCGAGATTTATGATGTATTGTTTTAAAAAAAAGAGAAAAAGTAAAAGAAGAAGAAAGAAACATAGTCGGTTCAAAAGAAGTGTATACCGAAGGAATTACTTGGAAGGATCGATTATTCGTTGATACGATACAAAAATCAACAATGTAAAGTCTTGTAAAAAGTGACCGATATCACCACTTATTCTGTAAAAGTTTGTAAAGAGCGGGATGTAAGAGAAATTGACCGTTATGGGAACGCCAACTTAAGTTATCTTTGTCATTTTTGTAATCGAGGCGTTTGTCTATATGTTCGAGTCTTTGTCATGGAACGGTCGGGGGAAAGTTACTAGCAACCGTACCTTATTTATTGGCTTTAATCTATTTGTTTCGTGAATTTTGTTTAACACCTATTTTACTTCCCTTTCCTAGCAACTATCCTTAATGTCCACTCGAACGAGGAATTGTTCGAGCATGCATTTCTATTATGTCGTTACGACCATGTATGCATGTCTCAGCTGCCTTATTGGATGATGACTTTCGGTGAAAGTTAGAAGCTCCCTACCCTATATCATTCTTCATCCTAACCGCTGGTTAAACATGAACAGGAAAGTGATCAAATTGTATGTGTCTATTATGTCGTTACGGCCGTGTATGTATGATACAGCTGTCTTGTTGGTGTGGTACTTATGGTGAAAGATTGTTGAACGATCAACCCTAAGCCTTCTTAACCCAATTTAGCTTTTGACTTGTTTCTCCTTAGCTTTAGTGGTAGAGACGTGTATCCTTGCCAAGCGTATGATACGAAGCTAATCACGACCGAGCAATTGAGTGTACTACTTAAATGTTGCACCCTAGATTAGTTGAGTTATCTAAGTGTTTTTCATTCCCGTATTTCGTGAGGAGCTTGGTTATGTATAGGTGATTAGGACAAAATGATACTTAAATGGAAAATCCTAAACTTCGGTTGGGACACATTTTCATAAACTGAAACTTTTTCTAAAGTATACTTGAGGACAAGTAGGATTCAAGTGGGGGGATATTTGATGACATCAAATAACGTCACTTTATGATATCATCTATCCTATCTGTTTTGCCCACTTTTATATAATTATTATATAATTTAGTACTTAATTGCTTTAAAGTTGATAATAGCAGTAATTCAGGAGTGTTTTGCGAAGACAAGCTAAAAGACACATAAATTAGAGCTAAAACAAAGATATTTGAAGATTGCTGATTTCTGACCAATACGCCGTTTCCAACAAAAGAGATACAACATATCAGCGCCTGACTTCACAAGAAAACACGTTTGACCAATTCCCAATACGGCGTATCCCACCTGTCTATATATGCCGTATCCCTCCTGTCTACATACGCCGTATCCATGAAGATAACTATTCGAAGATACAGTAAATCAAGTAAATTAGGAATGATATCACTGATTTATTATGAACGTAGCACGCACTCTAAGGAATCTAGCCCAATACGCCGTATCGACCTTGCCAGATACGGCGTATCAAGTCTTTTTCAGACACTATAAATAGAAGACTCAAAAATGAGTTTTTGGTGTGCAACATCATATTTTTTATACCATACTCATTAAAGAAGAATTTTAGAAGAGAAGATCAGCCACCAAGGTCAAGCATTGATCACGAATCTATAGAAGACATCGTGTAATTTTTACTCTCTTAATCGTTCGATTTTCAATTGTTTGATTACGCTTGTATAATTACAATGGTTGTGGGCTAATACCCTCGGGTATTAGCCATCTTAATGAAAGTTCAATGTTTGGTTTGTTTAAAATCAATTTCTTAATTTATCGTTGATTGTTTAATTATGTTTATCACCTCATACTTGTTTATGTGTTTGAATATGCGACCTATCATTCAACTGGGTCTAGTGATACGGACCAAGTAATCTAGATACCAGGATAACTCTCCATATCGTCTTTTATATTACTAAACCAATAGAATCATAAATAACGTTTTGACTTTGTCTTTGAAT
Source organism: Tanacetum coccineum (assembly GCA_026074375.1). NCBI lineage: Eukaryota > Viridiplantae > Streptophyta > Magnoliopsida > Asterales > Asteraceae > Tanacetum > Tanacetum coccineum. The sequence goes on from BQNB010072381.1 coordinate 2,035, forward strand.
TATGAGCTTAGTTAGACCGGTAGGTGACTCATTTATGTTTCAACAATCATGCTCTTAATTTACTGATAAAGATTGGCATAGTGGACTACCAGTATATAAAACACCGTCAAACAATAAGTGGGTAAAGTCTTATTGGGCTAGGGTTTTAACAGGATCACCACTGCTATAATTCTCTAAGATAGATTATAATTAAGCTAAAGGATTCTTTATGCGGATGCGTTAATTGTGACAGGATTAATCATGTCTAGGTCTTAGGATGATGTCCCGCCTAAGTCTTAAGAATGATATGCCACTTCGAGATAAGTAAATCATTGCACTAAAACAAACAAACCAGCATTGAACCAGATTTAATATGGCTAATACAGTTTTCTATCATTTGGCTTGTACCGCTTTTCTATCTTCTAATTTTCTTCTTTTGTGTTTATTGTCTATTGAATTGGTATTTGTTTCCACCAAACCTGTGCTAGTCTCTCAGGCTGAAAACCCCTATATCATTAGACAACGTACATAGCATAGGTTTAACCAGTAAATAGACTAATTAAAATACTGATAGAATATAGGATTAATGTTCCACTCTTAGTGTTTGACACCCAACTTATCGCAAACTCCATCTTGATCGGGTACACTACTCGTTAAAGTGTTGTTTTAGGTTTGTCGGCTAAATATAAATTTAAAACTTTATAATCAAATAATTGACCCTACACGACAGCACATCAGGGGTTAACTAACCAGTGTAGTTAGTTAATAAGCAACATGTAAAGGAGGTTTTGGTGTAATCCTAAAATTTACCAATTTAAACAAGTTACTCCATCTAAATCCATAGTACTCATCACTGCGGTCTCGAGTGATATACCAAGCCAAGTTCTAAAGTCTACAACATTACCATCACACTCATATTTTGTGGAATTTAGGTAAACATTTGGAAACGGATAAGGTTAAATCCTTACAATATCTAACAAGAGTTATTATGTGCGGGTTATGTATCAAGTAATTTCACAAAAGTATGCTTGAAAAAAAATTAAATTTTAGCATAATTTAAGCATTTTAGTGTGAAAAATAGGACAAGTAAACATTCTAATTCCATCCCCCCACTTGAATTATACAACGTCCTCATTGTATAGATAAAATATTAAATACAGGAATTAAAAAGAATTAGAATGAGAAACTCCCCTGATATTTGCTCGGTAGATTCTCCAAGTTGATTTATTAAGCAAGATTGTGTTGAATAGCCGCCTTGAAGTTTCAAGACTCCAACACTTCAAGATCTCCAGATTTGTAAATTCTCCAACAATATTCGTCGATATTTCTTTCACGATGTCCTATGTAAAATATAGGAAAAACATGCAAAATCTTATCTTGGTATCTACGGTTAATTTAAACTAAACTAAACAAAACTATACAAGAGACCGATATGCCGTATCCAATACATTGGATACGCCGTATTGAGAAACTTGTAAAAAGTATCTAAATACGGGTCAGTCTGGTGAATACGCCGTGTCATGTGCATGAATACGCCATACTGACAGGTGACTATGCCGTATCATGTGCATGAATACGCCGTATTGACATAACTGACAATAATGTTTTTAAAGTGCATAAAAAGTAAAGACTGATAACATATAGACAATCAATACGCCGTATGGTATGGAGCGGATACGCCGTATTAATGTCTGGGAAGACAGACTCGATAAAATTAAATAACATTTCGGGTTGTCTCCCGGGAAGTACTTTTGTTTACATCGAAGTCTTTAAGTTATACCTTTCTCCAACTTCTCCTTCACCATTTCATCTCATGCACACTAATGTGCCCGCGTATGAGCCATTCTTCCATCTTCGCATCTCGAATGTAATCGGGTCCTAAATTCAATACTCCTTTGTAGAACCCCTTAAGCTTTTGGTAAGGATGCCAGATTCCATTCATCTTATCTTCATCACTTACCTTCAGTAATGGTGGGATCTTGTTACATTGCTCATTTGTGTGGTGTTTAAACCTCAGATGTGATCGCACCATTTGGTAAGTTACTTCATCATCACCATTGTAAATGGTAATCATCCCTTCGAACCGTCTTGTTTTAGTTCTAACTTCTTTTAAAAATGGTTTGCCAAAAATAACATCGCCTATTCCTTCATCACGATAAGCATCCATATTTTATAATACTGCAAAATCCATCACAACAGAAAAGGTTCCAACAAAAATAGGCACATTCATAAAAGCTCCTACAACATTATTCCTATTGTACACCATCTTATCTTTCATTATAGAATTTTGAAACTTTTTGGACATCACATTGACATACAATAGGGGGAAAAAGTTAGTGTGCATAAGTTTAAATCCTATCATGCATGAAAACTTTAAGTTGTGAGCACAATATATATATATATATATATGGATCTTCTTATCATAATCACAATAACTTAGGTAATCATCAATTTCAGTATCAAGTTCATCATCCTTAGTTCTAAATTCCTCAATTACCTCACCTTCCTTAATGGTGGGCATCAAATCATCTCCTTGATTTCTCCTAATCTCAAATGCTTCATTTAGATCATTTAGTTTAATGTAATCCTTAAAGTAAGGGTCTAATGATCTATTAATCACCAAAGTCTCCCCCATAAGCCTAGCTTCTAAATCAAGTTCCATTCTTTCTCTCAAACTTAGCATGTAGACCCTCTTAATTAAACTACTAGCAGGTTTAACGCTTGTGAAAATAATCTTTTCTTCCCCGACCCTTAAAGTAATCTTTATTTTGTAAACATCAATCTTAGCACACGGGCAGCAGACAAAAATGGTCTTTTGAGGATCAAGGGCACTTTGATATCCTCGGGCATATCTAGAATTATAAAGTCTATTGGGAAAACAAATTTACCAATACCTACTAGTACATTTTTAGCTATTCCTTTTGGATATTTCACAGTCCTGTCTGCTAATTCAACTATCAACTTAGTGTGAGCTAATTCGCCTAATCCTAAGTTAAGGTAGGTCGAGAGAGGCATAACAATAATGCTAGCTCCTAAGTCAACAAGGGCATTTTCAAAGCATATATTATTAATAAAACATGGTAAAGTGAAACTCCCTAGGTCTTTCTCCTTTCTGGGTATGGATTTATCAATATGTGAAGCTTCAGAGTAAGCTTCCGATAATTATGGTCCATATGACCCCTTCTTTTCTTTACAGTAGTAACCATTCAAACGACTTGGAAACAGAATATTTATTTGTCTTGTTTCGTACATTAGTGTAGGGTTCTGTCTAGTGAGTTTGCCAGATTTAGATTTCCAAAGTTTTAATAGATGCTCCTTGGTTTCGAATGGCAGCATCCGTCAAAGCTCGGATTTCTTTAATCAAATTAGAGTTTTCTTCATGTCTCTTTGCCGATTCACTCATAAACTTGCTTAGGGTATCTTTCATAGATTGCCTTTGTTCTTGGTACGAAGGATTTACATTGTTCCTTTGATAGAATCCTAGAGTTGCTGCTCTATATCTCCCTCCTAGAAAAGGTCCACCAAATTGTGTGTAGTAAGCTTCTTCTAGGGTTTTCCCTTCTTCTTTGAGTGGGAAATCTTTGGTGTAATGGGTCATTTGCATTGTTCGCATCTAACTTGAGCAACATAGAATTTTTCATTCACTTTCCTGATCTCTCTTCCAAGATTGTTGAGTTGTGCTTGTATAGCTGCCAATCCATCAGAAGTTTCAGTACTTCTTGTCCTAAATGTACTATTGTGCCATTTCTGAGAGTATTCAGCCATTTCTTGGAAGGCTACTTTTGCATCAGCAATAGTCTTAGATGGTATTGCACCTCTTGAATCAAGAATCTGTCGAGTAGGAATTCCCAATCCATTATAGAACAAGATTACCTCCTGCATCTCTATTAAATAGTGTTGAGGACACTTCATTAAGAGTTTTTTAAATCACCCCCATGATTGGTAAAGGTTTTCATTAGGTGCTTGCGGAAAGTTGTTGATTTCCTCCATCTTCTTTGCAGTTCGAGCAGGTGGACAATATTTGTTTAGAAATTTTTTTAAGACCATCCCAAGTTGTAATTGAACCAGTTGGTTCGTTTCTTAGCCAATGGCTTGCTGCTCTAGTTAAGGACATAGGGAATGCTCTAAGCATCACTTGGTCTATAGTAATATTTGGAATGTGGAATAGATCGATGATCTCAAGAAGTTTCTCAATGTGTTCGTTCGCATCTTCATGATTCGAACCGCTAAAGGTGTTAGTACGTAGTTCCTTTAGAAATTGGCCCTTTAGTTCAAAGTTATCTTTGTCTTTAATTTTAGGACTAGCAACCCCCGATCCATAGTCAGCTCGGGTCTTGCTCATGTATTGCTCCATAGTTTCCGCCATTATTTCCGCAACCTCTTCCTTCGAGTATTCTTTGTCAGAAAATAAATTGAAATCGTGCGATCTTAATTCGTCAAGACTTAGTGTCTTGAAGTGCTTCCTAGATGATCAAAATTCTCATCCTGGATCCTTGAAAGGTGTAAATAGTTCGTTCGTTGAACTCTTTGCCATGCACTACCTGAAACAAGGGATAAACAATCAGTAGGATAGGCTCTTTAGGAAAGAAATTTTTTTAGCACGGAAATCAAATATGAAAACTAAGATTCTGATTCGGTTCCAAATGATAGATACGCCGTATTCAATAGAAGTGAATATGCCGTATTAATTCGTTGAATGAATACGCTGTATTGGATAGAAAGTTGGATACGCCGTATCCAATGGAAGTGGATACGCCGTATCGAGTTATCAACCAGAACAGTGTATTAGGAAAACAATTAAATTAAACACACAAATATACAAGCAAACAATTAAACTAACAAATATAAAAAATATACAGAATATACAAGAGTATACACTAATCTAATTAACATTACTCCTAAGGGTTAGATCTAATCTAATAACCAAAACATAAAATAAAAATCAAGACTAAATTTCACTCCCCGACAGTGGCGCCAAAAACTTGTTGTCTCATTGTGTGGTGTATATTTTTATGATTCAAGTTTTAAATTTATATTTTGCCGACTTAACCAAAAACAACACTTTAACGGGCAGTGCACCCGGTCGGTGGTAGATTCGTAGTAAGTAGGGTGTCGAACACTTGAAGCGAGGTTAAATCTCTCAATTTATTTATATTTTGGTTATCTAATTTAAGTTAATTCTAATCTAAGTCAAGCCTATGCTAATCCTATGTTAGTTCTAATCCTAATTCTAACAGGTAAAAAGGAAGGGTTTCAGCTTGAGGGACTGGCATGGGTTTGGTGGTGACTACAATCAATTCAAGACACTTTAACCTACGCAAGCAAATTAACAGAAGATAAAAGAGCGGTCGAGCCTTATGATAGAAAACTGTATTAGCCATCATTAATCCGATTAGAAGTTGGTTTGTTTATTCAGTGCAATGATTACTTACTCGAAGAGGCATATCATTATTAGACTTAGGCGGGACTTCATCGTAAGACCTAGACGTATTAATTCCATCACAATTAAAGCATCCGCATAAAGCATCCTTATTTGCTGATTAAAATCTATCTTAAGGATTAAAGCAATGGTGATTTTGTTAAACCCTACCTCATAGAGACTTTACCCACTTACTGCTTAATGGCAATTTATACACTAGTAGTCCACTTGTCCAACTATCCAATGGAATCAGAATATTATTTGTTGAATTATCTAGATTCACCTACTAGTCAACATGTTCAATAAACCAAAGGCAATTTTTGTTAACTAGTTAAGCCATAAGCTTATCCTTAGCATGATTTTAGATGGACAATACTTATGATCCTATGATTCTAGATGTATAAATTACTATATGTAGAGCTATCCTGGCATTTAGATTACTTGGTCTGTATCACTAGATCCAGTTGAATGATAGGTCACATACAAAAGCATGTAACCAAGTATATTTGTTAAACATAAACAAGCATACAACGATAAATTAAGAAATTGAGATATAAACACAACTAAACATTTAGATCTTCATAATAATGGCTAATACCTGAAGGTATTAGCCTTCAAACATCATAATTAATACAAGAGTAATTGTTTTAGCCAAGGTATACTAACCGAGTTCACGAATGATACCAAAAACTAAATGATTACAAAAGTATAAGAAATTACGCGTTGTCTCCTATGGATTGGAATGCGTTGCAAGGCCTCTTTTGCTCTTTTTCTCCTTTGAAAATCAACTTTTGTGGTTTATGTATCAAGAATATGATTTAGCACACTTAAAACTCGTTTTTGAGTTTTGTATTTATAGGGTCTGGAGTCAGTGTCGATACGACGTATCCAATGTATTGAATATGGCGTATTCGGGTTTCTTGGAGTAGGGACCATGTTGATATCTTCCAAAATATTCACATTATCGATCCCAATATAATAGATCTTGCTTAGCTTGTATAAGGCTAAGTTGTATTGAGTAAATCCAAAACAACTATGATAGAAACTTTGATTGTGAATATCAAAGACTATGCGGAATCTAGTTAATGATACTAAGAAGAATTTCAATGAAACAATAATGTATAAGATCAATAACAAATAGTTTACCAAACTTTCAGCCTTAATATAATACAAACCCTCTTAATAGTGTTAGGGTTTACAAAACCTTGAAGCTAATCGACTTGGGTTAAACTATGATGAGAGATGTATGAGATATATGAGATATATAACCTAATGCCTTAGGACCTCCTTTTATACACCAAGGAGTCCTACTGAGCTTATAATCCCTTCTTATTGTGATCGTGATCTTTTCCTTAATTATCTAACTTAACATATATCTAATAAGCAGTACTAACCAATATAATAGTACTAACTTATACAAACAGTCTTAACTTGAGCATCATCAATATTACTCTAACAGTAGTAACTAACACTAGCAGTAGTAACTTTTGTGCTAGCAGTACTAACTACTTAGAATATTTTCTTCAGTCTTCACCAGCAGTAGAAACCATAACCAGCAGCAGTAACTTCAACAGCACTAAGAAGTCTTTTAATCCCAATAATCCTCCCCTAAACTTGATGTTCATCTTCTGAATCTTCAAGTTTCTTGATTAAAATCTTTATCTTAACTAGGAGGATGTATCCAAACACTTCTTTACTTCTTGTACTGTGACTTGATAAATCTGATAAGCTCATATGCCATTTCACACTCATGATCAATTTGTAACCTTCCATTTAGCATTCTTTCAAGTGTGAGTTGTGTAAGAGGATATGTTCTTTCTACCAGCATATGGATATACACATTATCCATCAATAATGAATGAACTCCACATGAATCATATAATTCCCAGCTTTTCAATGTGTAGTCTTGTTGATTTCTCCATAGCTTATCTTCCTAACTTGGTTTAAATATAGTCATAAGATCTCCCCATAGAATTCTGTCACTTCTTTCTGGTCTTGTTGTCTTGAACCTCTCTATCACTAGTCTATATAGATTTATCAAATCTTGTCTGTCAAAATCATTTAGTATTTCACTAAAGATCTTGTACATTTTATAACTTCCATCAGCTCTCTTTACCTGGTAATAAATATCCTCTCCTAGTATTTGTGTCTTCCAGTCAACAATTGGAGATTTTGTAGCTAAAGGTTCAAAATTAACAACTTTATTATCATATGGAACTATCTCCAAACAAAGTTTAAGCTCTGCCTTTTCTGCATCATCCTCCATCTTTTGTCTCTTGACACTATCTTCATCAAGTTCTTCTCTTGTTCTCTTCTTATTGCCTTCTGCCTTATCTTTATTTCCTTTCACCACTTCAGAATCCATAGGTACAAATGAGTCTATCCAACTCATGGTCTTGTCAAAATCCTTCTGAATTTATTCAAAATTCTTGTTCTTTAGTTGATTATGGGTGAATCCAGCCATGTTTTTTAGATAAGTACACATTTGATTTCTCTTTTGAGCTTTGGTTGGTGGTTTTCTTCTCTGCTCTTTTGCTCTAAGTTTGGCAAAATGCTTCTTACTTTTATCCATAAGCTCCACAAATAATCTTGACTTTTCTTCAACAGACAACTCTCCTTGCTCTTCTACCTGTAATCTTGCAGCTAGCTCATAATCTGCATCCATCAAAGCTTGAACATCATCCTATTCAGCAATGTTTGCATCTTCTTCTCATTGCATTGCCAGTCTTTCCTCTTCTTCTAGTTCAGCTTGCATCTGAGCTTGCAATCTTTAGGCAACTTCCCCATCAAACTTAATCTGAGCTTTTCTTTTTAATGGTTTCTTAGGTTCAACCATCTTTGCCTTTCCCTTGTCTTTTGGATCATGTTGTGGAGGTGGTACTGTTGGTCTTGTAGCAGTCTCATTAGGTTCTTGCATAGTCACTCCTCTTACCTTTGATTTCTTACTCTTCATCTTCATAAGGGTCTGAGCAATTATAAGATCTTCATCTTTAATAACAGTTGTTATTGTTGTTGTTGTTGGAGGTGTACTTGGTTTAGCAGTAGTAACCACTTCATTATTAACTTCCATATCAGCAGTAGGAACCTGAACTTCTCCTTCTTCAACTGTATCTTTGTTAGCATCATAAACTTGTTCAATAGCTTCATCCATATTAGCATCAAACTCTTCATCAAAATCACTGTCTTCAAAGATTGAACTTTGTTTCCCCTGTTTCAAATTCCTCCCCTGTTTGGATGCATCCTCCTCACCTAAACTTCTTCTTCTAGAGGTACCAATCTTGAATAAATTCATCTCTAGAGTTCTTGACTTCCTTTTCTTTTCTAGTTTCTTGACTCTCTTCTTTAAATTAGCAATCTCCTTTGCTTGAGCAGTCTTTGTTGTCTCCAAGTCAATAACCCTTTCAGACAATTTTGTACATATTTCCATCAATTCTTTAAGTTTAATTCTGCCCTCATCACTTCGAGGTGTGTTAACTCTTTTGAGTGGTGAATCATAGGACTGTTTAGATAAACTCAAACCTAGTTTGATCAAGTCTGTCCCCCAGGGTTTCTTGGCGCCTGGGTCTACCACCTGAACCAATTCCCTGAGGAAGAGCAACATTAGGCATTGTTGTGGATTGGGTCCTATTAATGTTACCACTATCCTTCTCTACATCTAAGCTAGTAGCAGTAGTGGCAGCCTTTTCCATGATGTCTCCCCTCTCTTCATGGACAACCTCATCTGCAACAAGGTTAGTAGGCTCACTAGACTGAGGAATCTCAGTGACCTTTTTAGGCTTCCTACGTTTGTATGTCTTTTTGGGTTGAGATGATGATGGAGCAGTGATTTGTTTTTCATTAGAGGGTTGAGCAGATGTGGATGTGTGTTGGGGATCAGTAGGATGTCTTGACCCTTCACCCATATCTGCTTGTTGTGCCAGCATAGATGAAAACAATGGTGTTACAGTCCCTGAAAAATCTTTTCCTTTCCTTCTCATGTTTGCAAAAATCTTTTTAGTATGAGAAGGTGTATCATAAACAACATTAACTTCTGAAATATTTTCAATTTGTTTGTTCAAAAATAGTTGTAAAAACCTTGGATTCATTAAAAACTTTTTAGAACTATCTAAGTTCCTCATTATACCATTAAAAATCAATTTAGAAAAATTAAACTTTTGATTCTTAGCCAAACATATAACTGCTGATGCTATATTAGTACCAAATTCATTCTAAGCAGTTGATTTAGAACTTAAACATTGTAAGATGGTATGAATTAGACACTTCTATTGAGGGGAAAAGTAAGGTTTATAAAAAGTAAGTTTCTCATAAAGCTTTTCATATCCCATCAATGGAAGGTTTTCAAAAATTTCAGTGTTTGTCAGACAATCAATACCATCCTCATCATTAAATTGAAGATCTCTCCTCACAGATGATTATGATATTACTATTATCTTTCCCTCAACCTTGGCATGAATCTGTATTTCATTATTGACTGCTTTGGTCTTAGTAGTAGACCAAAACTATTCAATACAAGAAACATAAATAGTAGGACTAACTGTCAAGGCATACCTTATGGGGTTAGCATTCAGGAAGTCTATTATCTCAGCAAAATCAGCATTCTCTATGGATTTTTCCAAGAAAGCAACCATATTATGTGAGTCAGCAAAATTTTAGCCCGCCATTAATCTTGAATTTGTTTAGAATCGGAAATGAAACTGAATTAGAGTTTGTGAATTGAGAGTATTAGAATGATTAAGAACGATTATGGTGTGATTGAATACGCTTAAATAGGTAAGTAAGGAAACCTATAAGCGAAGTATCCATCTTATAGACCAAAAACACCCTCAGCATTTGTAACTCTAATGGTAACCTAGCAGTAGTAAGTTAGCTTGGTAGCACTAACTTTTGCCCAGCAGTACTAAGTAATGCCCAACAGTACTAAGTAATGCCCAGCAGTATTAACTCTTGAGCTACCAGTTTAAACCCTAATTCCATCCTTAGCAACTGTTGCATTCCATTCCAACCATCCTTTGTGTATAATCCGCTGCATATTAACACAATTAACATCCCCTCAATCAATACTTCAGAGGTTAAGCATTCCTATACTTGAAATCAGATATTGAAATCTGCTAACATCAAATGCTTTTGTGAGCAAATCTACAACATTCTGGTCTGTGTGAATCTTGATCATCTGAATAAGCTTCTTCTTATTGGAATCTCTGATAAAGTGATGTCTAATCTCAATGTGCTTTGTCTTTGAGTGAAAAACAGGGTTCTTCACTATGTAGATAGTACTCTTATTATCAATATGAATCTTAGTCTGTATAAAGTTATATCCATAATCCAGCAATTGATTTTGGATCCAAAGCACCTATCTACAGCAATTAGAAGCAGCTATATACTCAGCTTTAGTTGTGGAATTATCAACCACATTCTGCTTCTTGCATTGCCATGAAATTAACCTGCACCCTAGGAACTGACAACCTCCTATTGTAGACTTTCTATCTAAGCTTGCTCATGCATAGTCACTGTCAGTATATGCCACTAAATCAAAAGGTGAATCCTTAGGTTACCAAAGGCCCACTTTAGGTTGACCTTTAAGATATCTAAAGATTCTTTTCACAGCATGAAGATGTGAAACTTTAGGGTTGACTTGGAATCTGACACAAACACATACAACAAACATTATATCTGGTCTTGAAGAAGTAAGATACATCATCGAGCCAATCATTGATCTATACATGTGTTCATCTATGTCTTCACCATCTGCATCTTTGAGCAAAGGCTTATGGGTTTCCATAGGTGTGCTTGCTGTTTTGACATCACTAAAGCCAAATTTATTCAAAATCTCTGTCACATACTTGTCTTGACTGATAAAGATCCCATCATTCTTTTGCTTTACTTGCAGTCCTAAGAAGAATGTGAGTTCACCCATAGAACTCATCTGAAACTTCTTATGCATTATTTTCTCAAACTCAATGCATAATAACTTCTTTGTAGAACCAAAAATGATATCATCCACATACACTTGAACTAACAGAATAATTCTTCTGACCCTTCGGATAAACAAAGTCTTGTCTATCTTTCCTCTCTGAAACCCATTGTCCAACAAATAAGTTGACAAGGTTTCATACCAAGCTCTGGGAGCTTGATGCAATCCATAAAGTGCCTTGTCTACATTATATACTCTGTCAGGGAAGTTTGGATCTTCAAATCCTGGTGGTTGACTAACATAGACTTCCTCTTCAATCTTTCCATAAAGAAAAGCACTCTTGACATCCATCTGGTACACCACAAAGTCTTTAAATAAGACATAGGCTAAGAATAGCCTAATTGCGTCAATTCTGGCAACAGGAGAAAAAACCTAATCATAATCAATTCCTTCTTCTTGTATGTACCCTTGTGCAACCAATCTTGCTTTATTCTTAATCACAATACCTCTTTTATCCTTTTTGTTTCTGAAGACCCATTTAGTTCCTATAGCTCTCTTTCTATTAGGTAACTCTAACAAAGTCTAAACTTCTTGTAGCTTGAATTATAGAAGCTCTTCCTGCATAGCCTCTATCCAGCTTGGATCTGTCAGTGCTTGAACTACCTTTTTAGGTTCTTCTTGTGATAAAAAGCAAGGAAACAAGCAATTTTGGAGGTTTTCATGGCTTGTTCTTTGTTTAAGAGTAGTACTAACAAATCCATATTCCACCAAATTCTTTGTCATCTGTCTTGTTTGAGTAGCTGATTACAGATCTCCAATGACTTGATTAAGAGGATGATCCTTATGTATTCTTGTAGTAGGAACAAGACTGACTTGGAAGTATGTATCCAAATTGTTTATGTTAGCCCCTGAAACATCATCTTCAACATCACTAAATTTGCCAATTTCTTCCAAATCAGGCATATTTGGATCATCAGCACATCCATAGACTATATTCTCATCAACAACATTTCCCTCTATGCCAACAGCATTAACAGTTGGACTAACAGTATTAATATTGTTAGTGCTATTGACATTAGGATCCTTCTCTTGATCAACTCTTTCACCCTCTTCACTTGGGTTACCACCTTCATTCCTTGGATCTTCAACATCCTTATTTTCCTCCTCCCTGATGGTTTAAATCCAGCATCAGGAGAATCATTTGAACTAAAAGAGAATGGTGGATCTTAAGTCCATAATGGTAGCAGTATGTAATCTTTGCCAGGTACTGTCTCCACTCTAGCTTTACCTGCATCATCACATGCTTTTGTACATGCATTACCATTAGACTGATTCCCTACAACAACTGGCTTATAGTTTATAGAATTTATTAGTGCATCTATATCAAAAAACCAATTAGGTCTACTTCATGCAATATTAGGTGTATTCTCATTAAATTGAACATGAAGGTTCTCTTCTACTATCCTAGTTCTACTATTGAATACTCTGAATGCTTTGCTATTGGTAGAGTATCCTATAAAGAACCCTTCATTAGCCTTTCCATCAAATTTACCTAGGTGATCTATGGTATTAAGGATTGTAACAGGATACCCAAATGGTCTCATAAAGCTTAAGGCAGGTTTTCTACCTAGAAAAAGTTCATAAGGGGTCTTGTTGAGACTTGATAACTAACACCCTATTTTAGACATAACAAGCAGTATTAACTGCTTCAGCCTAGAAAATTGTTGGCAATTTTGAATCAGCTAGCATAGTCCTAGCAGCCTCTATTAGTGTCCTATTTTTCCTTTCTGCTACTCTGTTTTGTTGTGGAGTCCTAGCAACACTAAATTCCCTCTTAATACCCTTCATTTCATAGAACTAATTTATGTCCCTATTCTTGAATTCAGTCCTATTGTCACATCCAATCACTTTCACCTTAAGGTCTATTAGGTTTTCTATTCCTGTTATAAATGTTTTAAGAATTTCACTAGTTTCATCCTTAGTGGCTAAAAAGAAAACCTAACTAAACCTACTAAAGTCATCTGTGACAACTAGGTAGTACATCTTTGCATTAAACTCTTTACAAATGTTGGGCCAAACAAATCTATATGCAACATTTATAAAGGTTGACTGATTGAACTAACAATTTTGGTCTTACAAGAAGCTCTATGTTGCTTTCCCTTCTGACAAGCAACACAGGTTTGATTAATTTTAAAAAGTTTTGAAGGTAAACCTCTTACAAGGTTTCCCCTTACCAGTTTATTCATTGTTTTAAAATTTACATGTCCAAGCCTCCTATGCCAAAGATTAGATTCATCTGGTGTGGCTTTTGCAAAGAGACAAGTAAGACCTCCTTGAGGAACAACATTCCTTAAATCAACACTATACATGTTATCCTTTCTAGGAACTTTAAGTAAAACATGGCTTTCATCAGTTAACTTAAAGTCTAGAGATAGAACAACACATTCAGTATCAGTAAAAAGAACACTATTCTTCTTGTCACACATTTGTGAGACATTGAAGAGGTTAAACTTTAGTTCCTTTACAAAATACACATCTTCAAAATCTAATTTACCAGTTCTTATTTTACCTTTCCTAGTAATTTTCCCTCCTTTGGAATTTCCTCCAAAGGCAACAAATCCTCTATCAATTTCTTTATAATCTGTAAGACAGGATCTATTTTCTGTCATGTGCCTAGAGTATCCACTGTCAATTACTCCTTTATCCTTCAAATCTTTCTGTGGATTGCCCTACACATAAGGGTAGGAAAATTAGTTTCTTTTGGGGACCCAAGCCATTACTGACTTGTATATGCCTTATGCATCAATATAGTCAAATCTTTTAAAGGACATTGATGCACCATTGTTTCTGGAGACATGGTCTAAAACTTTGTGCTTTGGTCTCTAAACCCAACATGTTGAGGCCTTAACAACATTTTCCTTGTTACCATTAACAGCACTAATAACTGCTTTTGGCCTAGCAGTATTAACCCTTGTTTCCTTAACAGTATTAACCTTTTTAGTGAAATTACTGTTATTAGTTGCTGCTATTTTGTTAAAAGGCCTTTTAGTAGTTGAATATGCATTATTAATAACATTTTTATGGGTCCTGAATTATTCACTGCTATTTTTGGTTGAATAGTATTAACTGGTCTAGCAGTATTAACTGAAATTGGGCCAAACCTTGATAAGACTGTTCTTGAAACCATGTTCCTTTTTGGACTAGGGTGAGTTAATTTAGAGAAATTCTATTTTTTCACCATTTGAACATTGGTCCAAACTGGTTTTGCAAATCTTCCATTATTATACCAGTTATTACAATCATTCTTCAAATGATCAGAACTACCACACACATGACAAGCTTTGTTAAACATCTCAAACTCACTTCCTAATCTTTGAGACATCTATTGGTTCCAGTTCCTCTTGTTTCCTCTAGGACTAGGTGTGTTTTGCCTATTTTTATCAACTGATGTTTTCCTAGGAGTTTTTACTTGCTCCGTAGACTTAACAAAGTTTATCTTAGCAAAACTAGGTTTTTTAAACATCTCAACTATTTTAACCTTAGGCACATTTTCTTCATCACTATCAGATACCCAATCCTCAATAATTGGGGCTTCATTTTCTTTCCTATAAGTCTCAGGTTCATTAGTCTCAACAGTAGGCTTTTCAACTACAGTACAAAATCATCTAGACTAGGATAAACTAAATTAGATTTTGGTGGCATAAAATTCCTAATATAGGAAGGTGGGACAGCATTATACCCTAATCCTGTTTTACACTTATCCATGATCTGTCTGTCTAGAAGTTTACTTAGGGTTTTTGATGAATTTTCAAATTTTTGTACAGTAAGTTAAACCTCATCCTTTTCTTTTGTAGCCAACTCTAACTTCCTTTTAATCCAAGTTATAAATCCTTTCGGCCCTCTTAAATATAACTAGTGATTATATCGATTAATAACAACAAATCCTTTCGGCCTTTATAAGTTATTATAATCGATATCAATAAAGTGGAATGATAAAACAAAAAGTTTAAAAGAGTATCCTTTCGGCATTCGGCCTTTACAACTAGAAAACATGTTAACCATTTCAATTAAATCAATAAACACATACCAAACGCTCTAAGCATCAAAGATCACAATATGCCCAAACAAACATAAGATTACTACTCCATAATCAAACAAGTAACAAAACACATAACATTCATCATGAATTCAATAAAGATCATATTCAAAGGATAAACAAGATTATACCAAATTCCAAGGGCAAAATATGGTGATTTCAGATGAATTTCCCAAGAACACTTTATTATATTCAAAGTAAAACCCAGAGACTATGAACAATTTTGTCACAATCGCTTATAGATTTGAATTACACTTCGAATCTAACTGTCCTTGGATGGATTATAAATAAAAATTTAAATGGTGGAGAGGTGTGGAAGTAGATGTGGCATGGTTGGTTTGAAGGCGGTGTTTGGTTCCTTGGTTTGTCAAGCCAAGTTCACCAAAAACTCCCACTTGGAGTGTTCTAAACAAACTAGAGAAAGTGGTGTGAGGATGTGTGTGTTATGAGAGGCAAAGGGGTCTTATATAGGCTGTTTCGGGGGACAAGTGCAGCGCACTTACAAATAAGTGCGGCGCACTTGAGGTGTAAATGATGTCCCAATTAATGGCATTAAATTCTCTTAAATTCGAATAGAAGTGCGCCGCACATTTAGTACTTTCAGCACTTGGTCTTTCGCGTAGTTGTAGATAACTGAATTCTATTTGTGTGGCCGCTTGAATCAACTAAAACGGAGTTCGTATGACCGGTTTTATGATCAAAACAGTGAACAAGGCTAATTAGACAGAAAGTATGCCGGTTTTTGGGCAAGTGCGGCACACTTTTGGTATTTTCAACAAATGGCCTTTTCTAAAGTTTTAGATAATTGAATTCTCTTTCCGTAGCCGCTTGAATCAACTCAATCCGAGTTCGTATGCTCCAGTTATGGCCAAAACAGTGGACAGGTGTCGGGGGATCTTTATCTTGAGTTTACTTCTTCGTTTAAGCTTCTTATCTTCGTGTATTCTTTCATTTTCTTTCACGACACATACCTAGAACATATAATAGCAAATATACTTGATTAAGTACCAAAAGTTCATGAGAAATGATCAAATAAATGCAAACAACGCCGCCAAAAACATGTATAATTTAGGCGTTATCAAATCCCTCCACACTTAGCTATTGCTTGCCCTCAAGCAATTAAAGCGAAAAAACAAGATCATTTATCGTGACGTGGAGAAAATTTGGATTTTTATAAGGAAAATTTATAGATTAATGATGACTTAAATAACACTAAAATAATTAATGTATCTAAAAAAATTGAATAGTTAAACAAAAAATATCAAGTAATGTATCAGATTCATGGCATGACGAGATTACGTTATCTCATGCGTAAAATAGAGGGAGGAGTCTGTATGTATAGACACTTGAATTGATCGACCAAACACTCAAATTCCCAAGTTTATGTAGTTTCTGTGAGCCTTGTATACGTGCGGAGCCTCGATCTGAAAAAAATCCCTAGAGCTTGAGCCTTAGAGCCTTAGAGTCTAGGCGCGCCTTAAGGCGCACTTTTTAAAACTATGTCCCAGATACTGCGATAACTAAGGCTGGCATAAAACTTCTTCATCAAACATATTTTTCTTGCTCTTGGGATACTTTGGGGATCTCAACACTAAAAGCGAGTGCTGTAGATACATGATTGCATATGGATTTATTTCACCTCTTATCATAAGACTTTTATCTATAAATTAACCTCACTACGGTCTAGTAAATGATGATCAAGCATAAGTTTTGAAGCTACTAAATTACTGGACCACTCATATAACTTTATACCAGTATCAATGTCCCTAAAAAGGCGACAAAGACCATATGTATACATCCGTAACGACGGAATAGACACATATGACTGCATTCAACCCTAACTCAAACAAGCTAAAGGCAAAAATTATCTTGGGTATCAAAGATGGATACCCGAATTCCTTAAGATCTAGAGGCGAACCTTACAATTTAAGTGGGTTGATTTTGTGCTAGTTAAAATGTCAATCCGGGTGGATTTGCCTTACTAAGCGTATTCATTTTTTAATTTTGAAAGGAAAGCATATATTAATTTTTTAATTTTTTAATTTTCCAGAAAATATCAGTTGAAAGTTTGAACATTTCTGCAGGGCAAATATGGAGGGACATGATTAATTTTTCCTATTTGCTACCCCTCCACACTTAAGTTGAACATTGCTCTCAATGTGAGAACTGATAAATATATAAAATAGGGAAAATTAAGGGAAAATGGTACTTCTCAAGGCTCATAAGTGCTTGGCTGAATTATGAAGGATATGGCGCGAAACGAAGCGCCAAGTAATAAAATATTTAGAGGACTTATGAATAAGGGAGCGGAAAGTAGCTATGCATCCACAATTAGCATCTATAAGTAGTGTTAGCATCTTAACATGTGTTTAACAATGATTTCGGTTTTAAGCTTGGTTTGGGGCGGGTGAAAAATTGAGGACGATGAATTTATCCTTTTAGTGTTTCTTTTTTTGGGTAAAGTTATGATATATATGAATGATAATAATAAATGAATAAAAATGGTAAAACGAGGAGCTTTTCAAAACTAGTGATTTCTTACTCCCCTTAGATGAACACTTAGCTACTTTTCGAAGTAATTAGTCGAAGGGGGTGAAATTTTTTAGTTTTCTAAGTATGTTTATAACATTGCGTGAGGACACAGCAATAGTTTAGTATGGGGGATTTTGGTATGTGCTTAATTACACATACCTTTTACCTAATAATACGAGCTAAAAAGACCAATAATGACCAATAAATACAGAAAAATGCATTGTATTCGTTTGTATTGTGAATTGTGTCTTGCAGGTAACGGAAATAACACAAAAGGACAAAAACAAAGCAAATCAGACAAAACGTAGCACGGGAATGGAAAGAGTACGAAAAACCAAAGCCGAAGGCGTATACATTTTTAATGGGCCAACCCGTACCCATTTTAATGAGCCGGGTCAGCCCACTAATCTTGTATTTATATTAATTATAAGCCTTGGACCATTTATAAACCCTAAACCTATTTTTCATATCTATTTCTAGTCAAAGCCCAAACCAAATAGGCCCAACCCTGGTCAAAACCCATCATTATAAACGATTAGTCAAAATCACTATTCACCCCCTTTCCCTCTCAAATTACACAGACCAAACGTACACAGGGTAATTCAATTTCACCTTTCCATACACTCGTTCTTCGCTTTTCATGCTTCTAGAAGCCTTATGCTGACACGTTTGACATATCATTGCCACACTGGCGATCCTGAGCACAACCATTGGAGGAAAGAACATGGAGAGAGATCAATGGCTCAAATTTGATGGATTGGAATCAAGGGCTATGATGAATGAAGAGGGCATCGTCTTATGGACCTAGAACCTTCCTCTTGCAGCTATAAATAGCTCAAGAATCACACAGTATTGGACATCTAGGAGTAGGAGTAGGAGTAGGAGTAGTGTAGCTTAGAGTAGCCTATTTTCAGCTTATTTACATTTTATTGTAATCTCTTTTTCAATCGTGTAATCTTTTTCATTATTAATAAAAGTTCTTTGTCCCTTAAAAGTTTATGTTAAATTCATGTTTTCCTTTAATGCAATTTCAATTTAAAATGCGTTTGGAATTAATTTGATAAGCTCAGATAAGCTCTTGTTACCCTACTTAGCTTTTACCTTACTGAGTTAAGCTTTTACAAAAGCTTAACTAAGCTACACTTCCTTTTTCACTCCTAAAATCTCTCAAAAGGTCAGAATAAGCCATTTGGAAGATAAGCCAGTTCTGGATGGGCTTATTCTAAGCATAATATTAAGCTAGCTTGTTGATAAGCTCTATTGAGCATTTATGATCCCTGTTTAGCTGGGACAAAGGTACACCATCTCTTTACTTTAATTTTTAGCTTAATTACTTTTCTGCTTATTTCTGCTTAATTTGTGCTTATGGCTGCTTATTTGTTGCTTATTCTGTCTTATTTGTGCTTAATCCATTTTACTTATGCTTATTATGATTAGATCTTAGCTTTTAGAAATTTGTTTTAGCTTTAATATGAATTTGAGAAATATTAAGGGGTGTTTGGCACAAGTAGCATTAACTTTGGTTAATGCTGCTTGAGCTTATTTTGGTTCTTAACCCAACTTTAATAAGCTCTATCTAAGTCCTATAAGCTGTTTCCTTAAGTTTTTAAAGTTTAGATATTAGTTTAAAGGTATTGTCTATCAAAATCATAGAATTTGTCGTTTATTTGCTTAGTTAGTCAGCTTATTGGCTTAGGATCCTAGTAGTTGCATCTTAGAATTTATTTTAAGCTTTTTCATGGTTTAATATGCATTAGAGTTCATTAGCATAAAATATGCATTTGCCATCTAAGTTTCAGCATAATCTGCCTAAAATTTGCTAAGTATTCTAGTTTTATTGCTCAAAAGTCAGTTTTCATAGCTCAATCTAGGTTAGTTTTAGTTTGATTTTAGTTCTGAAATTCATTGCATAAGCTCTTTATAGCCTAAACATAATCTGTTTAAACTTATTTTTAACTTTTGTCAGCTTTTAGTAGCTTAATAATAGGCCTGCAGTTAGTGTTTTAGCTTTTATTAAAATTAAAAAAACAAAAACATAGGATTTAGTGTTAACTGCCTTTTTGAATTAGCTTTTTCTTGCCTTAAATCTAAGCTTATTTGTTTAAGTCCAGCTTATTTGAGTTCTTTGAAATAGTGTCATAATCTGTTTTGCATTTGTAGCTTATTAGTCCTAGCTTAAGTAGCTTATAACCTAGCCTAAAATCTGCTTCTTAGCCTTTTTCTTTATTTTTTTTATCTTAACTGCTTATTTGGTTTTTAGTGTTTCTGCTTATAAGATTTGCTTATTTTAAGTTTAAATTTGCTAATTAGTCTAGTTTTAAGGTCTGCTTTAGCTTTTTAGCTTTTTACCTAGTGCTCATTTGTCTTTTATCTTAGCTTAAAAAAAGTGAAAAGTCCTTATCTCCTATTTTAAGGGCTGCTGACTTTGTGCTTTTTATGCTTTTCCAGCTTATTTTGTCTAATCATTTTTAATTATATTTGCTTATTAGGTTTAGGTGTTGGTATGTCTCAGCTTATTTGTGTTTTCTTTTAGCTTGTTGAGTCCCTTATTGCAAATCAGTTTAAACTAGGTCTTAGTTAAGCTTTTTAACTGTCACTTTTTCAAATAGTTTTTTCTAGCTTAATTTTTATCTTAATTGCTATTTTTTTGGCTTATTTGGATTCTTAGTTGTATAAGCTTTACTTGTTTTAAGCTTTTAGTGTCTAGCTTAATGATTTAGTAGCTTAAATTCTAGCTCAAAGTGCCTTAGTAGTCTGATTTTAGTAAGTTTTTTTCTCCATAATAGCTTATTTGATTTCTGTCTTCTTTGCTTATTAGATTTGCTTATTTTCTGTTTAGATTTGCTTATTAGGACTAGAATAAGCACTGGTTAGCTTATCTAGCTTTGTCTAAGATTAATGAAGCTGAATAGTCAAATCAGTTTTAGCTTGAGAATTTTTTTTGCTTTTTAGCCAAAACTATTGGTTAAACTTGCTTATTTCTGTGCTTATTTCCATGTTTCTTAAAAAGTTGTTTTGTTAAAGTTGCTTATTTTCATGTTAAAAAGCTTTTTCAAAAATATTTTTGCAAAATAAAAATGGAAAGTTGTTGGGAGTACTGGGAGGACTCGAACCCGAGACCTCAACCATAACTCACCAACACCTTAACCATTGCACCCTGGGGTCTTTTCTGTTAGACCCTTGGGCCCAATTGGTTATAAGAGGGTTTTCAGTTTTATGCTTACAACCTATTTAGCTTATTTTACCAACTTATTTCTATTGCTTATTTCTAGTTCTTATTTTTCCTAGAATCTACATAAGTCAAAGTATTTTTCAGTATTTTTCCAGAGTTTTATAAATTAGTTTAGTATTTTTAATATTTAATTTAGATTAAAAGTGTTTTTAAATCATAATAAATAAAATAAGAGTAAAAAATATAATTCTTTTTCTGAAAATTATTTTTAGTCATTTAGGATTTATAAAAATTAAATTTGAGGTTGCAGGATTAAAATTTTATTTAGTTGCTTAAACGTCGCGTTTTTAAATTCCCGTTATCGTTTTCGTGCTTAATTTCTTAAATGCTTTAAATTGTCTTAATTGTTTACTTGCTTTTACATGTTTTAATGCGTTTTCATTAGTAGTTATAGAAACCAAAATTAAAATCTATTGAAACCATTCAAATCACGCGATTACGAACTTAATCTCGATTTTCAATTCACACCTCATCGGGATACGACTCGGGAAGGTTTTGAATTTTACTTTGGATAAAAGTAATCTTCTTAAATCCTTACGGAATTCTTATTACTATACTATTATTGATAATTGGTATTTTAGTTATATATATATTATATATTATATATGCTATTATATTAATAATATATAATATATAAAATATATATAGAAATAATAAATATATATATATAATATATTATAAAATAATATATATTAATATACATTATATTAAGAACAAATTTTGGCGCCGCAGGTCGGGATCGAACCCGGTCACCAGCATGACAGGCGGGAATACTTACCACTATACTACAATTAACAATCGGTTATTTTTAATATTAAAAGAAAATAAAAATAGAAGTGTAAAATATTTTGTAATTTTATATTTTTATAATAAGAAGAAAATATTCACAATTGAAAGCAATAACTTCACGAGGAAGGGTCTTCAAACACTAATCTTCAAACTTCAACGCGATATTCGATACACACCTCCCCGGCAGCGGCGCTAAAAATTGATTCTTAATAAAATAGTATATAATATATATATATATATATATATATATATATATATATATATAAATAATATATATATATATATATATATATTAATATATCTAAAAATTAAAATACAAATATCAGATAATTGTATAAAGTAATAAGAATTCCGTAAGGATTTAAGAAGATTACTTTTATCCAAAGTAAAATTCAAAACCTTCCCGAGTCGTATCCCGATGAGGTGTGAATTGAAAATCGAGATTAAGTTCGTAATCGCGTGATTTGAATGGTTTCAATAGATTTTAATTTTGGTTTCTATAACTACTAATGAAAACGCATTAAAACATGTAAAAGCAAGTAAACAATTAAGACAATTTAAAGCATTTAAGAAATTAAGCACGAAAACGATAACGGGAATTTAAAAACGCGACGTTTAAACAACTAAATAAAATTTTAATCCTGCAACCTCAAATTTAATTTTTATAAATCCTAAATGACTAAAAATAATTTTCAGAAAAAGAATTATATTTTTTTTACTCTTATTTTATTTATTATGATTTAAAAACACTTTTAATCTAAATTAAATATTAAAAATACTAAACTAATTTATAAAACTCTGGAAAAATACTGAAAAATACTTTGACTTATGTAGATTCTAGGAAAAATAAGAACTAGAAATAAGCAATAGAAATAAGTTGGTAAAATAAGCTAAATAGGTTGTAAGCATAAAACTGAAAACCCTCTTATAACCAATTGGGCCCAAGGGTCTAACAGAAAAGACCCCAGGGTGCAATGGTTAAGGTGTTGGTGAGTTATGGTTGAGGTCTCGGGTTCGAGTCCTCCCAGTACTCCCAACAACTTTCCATTTTTATTTTGCAAAAGTATTTTTGAAAAAGCTTTTTAACATGAAAATAAGCAACTTTAACAAAACAACTTTTTAAGAAACATGGAAATAAGCACAGAAATAAGCAAGTTTAACCAATAGTTTTGGCTAAAAAGCAAAAAAAAACTCTCAAGCTAAAACTGATTTGGCTATTCAGCTTCATTAAGCTTAGACAAAGCTAGATAAGCTAACCAGTGCTTATTCTAGTCCTAATTAGCAAATCTAAACAGAAAATAAGCAAATCTAATAAGCAAAGAAGACAGAAATCAAATAAGCTATTATGGAGAAAAAAAACTTACTAAAATCATACTACTAAGGCACTTTGAGCTAGAATTTAAGCTACTAAATCATTAAGCTAGACACTAAAAGCTTAAAACAAGTAAAGCTTATACAACTAAGAATCCAAATAAGCCAAAAAATAGCAATTAAGATAACAAATTAAGCTAGAAAAAACAATTTGAAAAAGTGACAGTTAAAAAGCTTAACTAAGACCTAGTTTAAACTGATTTGCAATTAGGGACTCAACAAATAAACATAATAAGCAAATATGATTAAAAATGATTAGACAAAATAAGCTGGAAAAGCATTAAAAGCACAAAGTCAGCAGCCCTTAAAATGGGAGATAAGGACTTTTCACTTTTTTTAAGCTAAGATAAAAGACAAATGAGCACTAGGTAAAAAGCTAAAAAGCTAAAGCAGACCTTAAAACTAGACTAATTAGAAAATTTAAACTTGAAATAAGCAAATCTTATAAGCAGAAACACTAAAAACCAAATAAGCGGTTAAGATAAAAAATAATAAAGAAAAAGGCTAAGAAGCATATTTTAGGCTAGGTTATAAGCTACTTAAGCTAGGACTAATAAGCTACAAATGCAAAACAGATTATGACACTATTTCAAAGAACTCAAATAAGCTAGACTTAAACAAATAAGCTTATATTTAAGGCAAGAAAAAGCTAATTCAAAAAGGCAGTTAACACTAAATCCTATTTTTTGGTTTTTTTCTTTAATTTTAATAAAAGCTAAAACACTAACTGCAGGCCTATTATTAAGCTACTAAAAGCTGACAAAAGTTAAAAATAAGTTTAAACAGATTATGTTTAGGCTATAAAGAGCTTATGCAATGAATTTCAGAACTAAAATCAAACTAAAACTAACCTAGATTTAGCTATGAAAACTGACTTTTGAGTAATAAAACTAGAATGCTTAGCAAATTTTAGGCAGATTATGCTGAAACTTAGATGGCAAATGCAAAACTTATGCTAATGAACTCTAATGCATATTAAACCATGAAAAAGCATAAAATAACTTCTAAGATGCAACTACTAGGATCCTAAGCCAATAAGCTGACTAACTAAGCAAATAAACGACAGATTCTATGATTTTGATAGACAATACCTTTAAACTAATATGTAAACTTTAAAAACTTAAGGAAACAGCTTATAGGACTTAGATAGAGCTTATTAAAGTTGGTTTAAGAACCAAAATGAGCTCAAGCAGCATTAACCAAAGTTAATGCTGCTTGTGCCAAACACCCCTTAATATTTCTCAAATGCATATTAAAGCTAAAACAGATTTCTAAAAGCTAAGATCTAATCATAATAAGCATAAGTAAAATGGATTAAGCACAAATAAGACAGAAGAAGCAACAAATAAGCAGCCATAAGCACAAATTAAGCAGAAATAAGCAGAAAAGTAATTAAGCTAAAAATTAAAGTAAAGAGATGGTGTACCTTTGTCCCAGCTAAACAGGGATCATAAATGCTCAATAGAGCTTATCAACAAGCTAGCTTAATATTATGCTTAGAATAAGCCCTATAAGCCCATCCAGAACTGGCTTATCTTCCAAATGGCTTATTCTGACCTTTTGAGAGATTTTGGGAGTAAAAAAGGAAGTGTAGCTCAGTTAAGCTTTTGTAAAAGCTTAACTGAGTGAGGTAAAAGCTAAGTAGGGTGACAAGAGTTTATCTGAGCTTATCAAATTAATTCCAAACGCATTTTAAATTGAAATTTCATTAAAGGAAAACATGAATTTAACCTAAACTTTTAAGGGACAAAGAACTTTTATTAATAATGAAAAAGATTACAAGATTGAAAAGGAGATTACAATAAAAAGTAAATAAGCTGAAAATAAGCTACTCTAAGCTACACTACTCCTACTCCTAGATGTCCAATACTGTGTGATTCTTGAGCTATTTATAGCTGCGAGAGGAAGGTTCTAGGTCCATGAGACGCTCCCCCTTTCATTCATCATAGCCCTTGATTCCAATCCATTAAATCTGAGTCGTTAATCTCTCTCCACGTCCTTTCCTCCAATGGTTGTGCTCAGGATCGCCAGCGTGACAATGATATGTCAAACGTGTCAGCATAAGGCTTCTAGAAGCATGAAAAGCGAAGAACGAGTGTATGGAGAGGTGAAATTGATTTACCCTGTGTGCATTTGGTCTGTGTAATTTGAGAGGGAAAGGGGGTGAATAGTGATTTTGACTAATCGTTTATAACGATGGGTTTTGACCAGGGTTGGGCCTATTTGGTTTGGGCTTTGACTAGAAATAGATATGAAAAATGGGTTTAGGGTTTATAAATGGGCCAAGGCTTATAATTAATATAAATACAAGATTAGTGGGCTGACCCGGCCCATTAAAATGGGTACGGGTTAGCCCATTAAAAATGTATACGCCTTCGGCTTTGGTTTTTCGTACTCTTTCCATTCTCGTGCTCGTTTTTGTCTGTTTTGCTTCGTTTTTGTCCTTTTGTGCAATTTCCGTTACCTGCAAGACACAATTCACAATACAAACGAATACAATGCATTTTTTGTATTTATTGGTCATTATTGGTCTTTTTAGCTCGTTTTATTAGGTAAAAGGTATGTGTAATTAAGCACATACCACCAAGCATGTGTATTCGAACCACATGTAATATAGTATTCCAATTATATAAGTCTCCAAGTGTAAAATGCCGACCACCAATCCAAGCTCCACCTGTTTTATTTAATCTGCAAAATAAACACAACTACGAAAACCGTAAAATACTAAAGCGCACTTTCGTAGGCACCACGGTTGCATTTAGCACATGCAACAAGCCTTTAAACCCCTCTATTAGGATCACATAAATGGACCCGAACAAAGAAGCTTCGGTCACTCGAAGATACAAGACAAAAGTCTAGCTCGAAAGACAA
>BQNB010072382.1:0-32456 GCA_026074375.1 Tanacetum coccineum
GAAAATGGAATGTTTTTGGGTTTTGAATTTTATTGACCAATGTTTGACCATTTTGACTGGATTTGACTGAGGCTTGACTTTTCTGGCTTCGGCTTTGATTCTTTAGCTTCTTTTTGTACTCTTCTGATTCTCGTGTCCGTGCTTGCCCATTTTTGACTGGTTTCTTGTGATATTTTGATATATCCGTACCTACATACACAAAACACAAATACAAGCATATTTTTGCCATTTTTGGTCTGTTTTAGGTTTAATTGGGTTATTTTAGGTATTAACGAATATGTGTATTTTACACTTATCAATCTACACCTAAGGAAATGACAACCTCTTGTTGTGGACTTCCTATCCAAGCTTGCTTTAGCATAATCACTATTAGTGTATACTACCATTTCAAAAGGTGAATCTTTTAGATACCAAAGGCCCAATTTAGGTTGACCTTTCAAGTATCTAAAAATTCTTTTCACAACATGACGATGTGACATTTTTAGGTTGACTTGGTATCTTACACAGGCACACACTGTAAACATAATATCAGGTCTTGAAGAAGTAAGGTACATTAATGAACCAATCATTGATCTATATAAATGAACATTCACTTCTTCACCATCTACATCCTTGAGCAAAGGCTTTTGTGTTTCCATAGGTGTGCTTGTTGTCTTGACATCAGAAAAACTAAATTTCTTTAAAATCTCAGTCATATACTTGTCTTGACTGATAAAAATCCCATCTTCCTTTTGCTTTACTTGCAGTCCTAAGAAGAATGTGAGTTCACCTATAGAACTCATTTGAAACTTCTTATGCATCATCTTCTTAAACTCAGTGCATAATGACTTCTTTGTAGAGCCAAAAATGATATCATCTACATACACTTAAACTAACAGAATATCACCTTTGTCCCTTCTGATAAACAAAGTCTTGTCTATCTTTCCTCTCTAAAACCTATTGTCCAACAAATAAGTTGACAAGGTTTCATACCAAGCTCTAGGAGCTTGATGCAGTCCATAAAGTGCCTTTTCTACTTTGTATACTCTGTTAGGAAAGTCTGGATCTTCAAATCCTAGTGGTTGACAAACATAGACTTCCTTTTCAATCTTACCATAAAGAAAAGCACTATTGACATCCATCTAGTACACCACAAAGTCTTTAAATGAGGCATAGGCTAAGAATAGCCTAATTGCTTCAATTCTGGCAACAGGGGAAAAGACTTCATCATAGTCAATCCTTTTTTCTTGTGTGTACCCTTGAGCAACCAATCTTGCTTTGTTCTTTATCATAATACCTCTTTTATCCTTCTTGTTCCTGTAAACCTATTTAGTGCCTATGGGCCTTTTGCTATTGTAAAATCCCAACAGGGGGGTCACAAAAAACCATTTGTAAGTTTGAATTGTAAACACATCCCTGCACAACTTCTATTCAGCTTGATCCGTTCCAATGCACGATTACCTTTTTGGGTTCTTCTTGTAACAAAAAGCAAGCAAACAAGCAATTTTGAAAATCTTTATGGTTTGTTCTTTGCTGAACTGAACTAAACAAACCATGTTCTTCCAAATTCTTTGTTATTCTTCTTGTTTGAGGTGCTAAATTCAAGTCTCCAATAATTTGTTCAACTGGATGATGTTTGTGTATTCTTGTAGTTGGAATAGGACTGACAGGCATAAATGTATTCAAATTATTCATGTCAGCCTCTGCACCAACATCTTCATCATCATCTGAATAAACAATATCTTCCAATTCAGGCATATTTGGATCATCTAGAAGTTTAATGCTTATTTTTGCACAAACAGCATTAAATTAATTTGTGTTATTAGCATTAACATTGTTAGTGTTGTTAACATTATCCTCTTTCTCTTGATCATTACTTGAATCACCACCTTTTTTTCTTGGTTCTTCAGTAACATTCTTTTCATTATCTCTTGAAGGTTTGAATCTAGCATCATGAGAACTCTTTGAATTTTGAGAGAATGGTAGATCAACAGGCCACAATGGTAGCAGAATGTAATCTTTGCCAGATACTGTCTCCATTCTAGCTTTACCTTCATCATCATATGCTTTTGTACCTGCATTACCATTAGACTAATTTCCTGCAATAATTGGCTTATAATTCATTGACTTTGTTAGTGCATCAATATCAAAAAGCCAATTTGGTCCACTTCCTGCAATATTAGGTGTATTCTCACTAAATTGGACAAGCAGGTTCTCTTCAACTATCCTGGTTCTACTGTTGAATACTCTAAATGCTTTACTATTAATTGAGTACCCAACAAAGAGTCCTTCATCAGCCTTACCATCAAACTTGCCTAAGTGATCTATGGTATTGAGAATTGTAACAGGACACCCAAATGGTCTCATAAAGCCTAAAGCTGGATTTCTACCAAGAAAAATTTCATAAGGGGTCTTGTTATGAGGCTTAGTTACTAATACCCTATTTTGCACATAGCAAGCAGTATTAAGTACTTCAACCCAAAAAGTAGTAGGTAGCTTAGAATTATCTAGCATTGTCCTAGAAGCCTCAATTAGTGTTCTATTTTTCCTCTTAGCTACTCTATTTTGTTGAGGAGTTTTAGCTACACTAAATTCTCTCTTAATACCTTTTCTCTTACAAAACTGATTCATCTCTTTATTCTTGAAATCAGTTCCATTGTCACACCTAATTACCTTAACCCTTTGATCTATTAGATTTTCTACTCTAGTTATAAAGGACTTAAGAATGCCACTAGTCTCATCATTCAATGAAAGTGAACAAAGACACTTTCGTGTGTTTATTACTAACGTATACTTGCAGGAATCCCGACGGTAGCAGCTGCTAGAAAGAGACATGTGAATTCACAACCCCATGCTCACACTTCATATTTCTAATCAAAGACATCATGATAGCTGAAAGACCTACAACACAGCCTCCGTAACTCTGATGCTTGCTATCATGTTCCAGAAAGGTGTGAGCATGCCGGTCTGAAGGTCACAACATCACATGGAGGCAATACTTCACAACAAGGATGATTAAGAGATTTACTGTGGCTGATGATCTCAAAGAAAGCTCAAAGATCATACAAGTCAAAGGAACTATGCTCAAAGATCACTACTTGCCGTACAAAGATAGTACTTGAAGAATCAAAGACTACGAGCCAGAGTCAATGATCAATTCATAGAAGGCTATAATTCAAATTGTAATTTCTGGGGTGACCTCCCTTAGGGGGAGATTGTTAGGTTTAAGAAAAAGACTCGGTCACCCCATGTATTTTCATGTTTAGCATAGCTCGTAGTTTTGTTAGTAATAGTATGATTTATGGTGTTGGGCCGGGTCTTTACCCACTGTAAGCCCACACCATAGCCCATTTTATGGGGCGTGTAAGAACTATTTAAACCATCTCCACACATGGAGAGGGTGTTGGAAGAAATCATTTTACACACACAACTTAGTGTGTTTTTCTCTAGTTCTCTCCCAACCATCTCTCTCTCTCTCTAACTTTCTCTCTCTAGTTCATGTTGTGTGAAATAAAGGAACCTACACCGTATATTTATTGTTTATAATAGTTCGTATTTTAATAGTTAATCGTATGTCTTTCGGTTTTAAGCCGGCTTCTAATACCCGGTATTTTGTAAAAACTATATAAGCCTCTTCCAACTTTGGAAGAGGCAAACTAGTTAATTTCATTTTCACTTTAAACATATACACTCTCTCTCTCTAAAATATCTTTCTATGTGTTTCTCTCTCTAGAAACTAGCCCAACTCAAGAATCATCACCCGTGTTATGAAATAAACGATCCTACAACATATTTTAGGCTAACTACTCAGTGTATAAACTAAATTCAATCATAAGTTTATATATACTGTTATCACTTGCGTGGTAGTGCACATGATTATTGTATTTGTAATTACGATGGCTCTTGGGAAACGTATATACTTTGTTAATAAATATTCTTATTTATTAAGTCGTTATTCAAAACTGAATAACACCCGAGTATATTATAATTTGTCCGACTTGTTAAGTGTTTAAATAATTCACTTTTGTTTACAAAATACCTTTGAGTTTCTTATAAATACAAAACAGCCCCTGGGTTTATAATTATGCTTTATTTACATTTTAAACCCTTTAGTTTCAATAATTACACTTTTAGTCCTTCCAGTTTACAAAGTTGTAATTTAGGTCCTTATAGTTTCATATCAGCCCCTTATCTTTCAGGATGTTCAAAACAGCCCCTAAACTTAATAAAATCCAAAAATGACAGTTTTAACCATATAGTTTATACATTGACACTTTTAGTCCTCTGACTTGTAAAAATTGCATTTTAGCTCCATTTAAATCCTAGCAAGTGGCATTTTGTTTCGTTAAGTCCAATTAGGTCATATAAGCTGCTCTAGCTTATAAATAAGCTCAACGAGCTTATTTTTGGCTTAATGGGCCTTATTGGGCCTGTTAGGGTCCAATAAGCGTTCTAAGGGTTTGTTTAAGTTTCAAAAAGCGCAATTGCCTCCATTAAGCTTATTCAAGTCTGTTGAGTTGGAAATAAGTTCGAGAGAGCTTATTTTGGCTTTTTCGAGCTTATTGGGCTTATGAGCCCAATAACTTAACCCCGAACGAAAATAATAAGGTCCATTAGGCATCCTTAGCTTATTTCCCATCCTTATTAAGCCTAATAAGTCTGTTTTCGGTTTAGCTTATCCAAATAAGCTAATAAGCTCTTGTAAATGGGCTGTTGGGCCCATTAAGGGCCCAAATGGCTTTTAAGGCTTTCGGTTAGGTCCATTAGGGTCTGTTAACTATATTTGGATCCGTTAAGTATTTTATCTTGTGAAGTGTTACCAATAAGCTGTCTTGAGCTTATTGTGAGCTTATTGTGAGCTTATGGCTCGTATAGGGCTCGTTAATGAGCTTCTTGGACTCGATATGAGCCCGTTAAGCGTCTTAGGGGTTTGGGCTTAATTCTTTAAGGTCTGTTAGCTTTCCTATGGTTGTTATAAGCCTCATCAGTTGTATAAGATCACAAATAAGCTACTAAAGCTTATATGTGGCTTATGGGCTTCTTGTAGTCACAGACATGGGCCGTTAAGCTAGTTAAGGGTCCGTTTGGTTTTTAAATGCTTGTTAGGGCATTCTAGGGTCTGTGAGTTTCCCATGAGCTCATAGGACTGTTAATAAGCTCGTAGAGCTTATGAATAAGCTGTGGGCCCCCGGGTTAGCTTATTGGGCCTGTTTAGTCTTGTTCCGTGGGCTCTTGGACCAATTTGGCCCATTAGGGGTTGGTTTAATTATAAGCTTTCTAGTTTAACAATAAGCTCGAATGAGCTCATAATAAGCTACGGGTCACCATTGGGCTGTTGGGCCCAAACTGTGAGCTCGTTAGGATTACACAAAGCCCATTGTGGCTTGTTACCCCTCTAGTAACATGCATGTTTCGAAACTAATAGCCATAGTAACTATATGTCGTGTATTTAATCTACATACACGTCGCGTTTTACATGCAAACGTTTAGATGGATCGTGTATATGTTCCCAAGCCATAGTGACATGTTCATAACGAAGGTTTACGTATAGTTTTTCTTATATTTTCGTGCATAGGGTTATTGTTTACGTCGAGTCAAGTTTTCATATAAATAAAGCACTTAAGCCTTAGTTTGTCACTAACCATCTTTGTATATGTGTTTTAAATGGGTTCTTGCACCAAACGAGTATAACATGTACATATATTGGTTCGTAAACCTTATATGTGTCGCAACACAAGTCTAGAAATCAAAATGGAATTAACTATAAAATGTAAAGTGTCGTGTACGACTTACAAAGGTCCTATAGCTCTTTGTTTGAGAGATAGACGTGTAGTAAGCTAACCCTTAGCTCGTAACTCCCTTGTACACTCCTTGTATAAACCCTTAGCTTGTGTTGTGGTTTTAAACGTGACAAATGGGTGTGTATGTTTGCGGTTTTAAGGTTCGAAGCAAGAAGGGAGGAAAAGTTTAAGTGTTTGAGTTTTGTAAGAGTGTAGAATGGTGTATGTGTTCAAGTATTTATGGGCAAATGCTTGGTTAGCTCTTCTAGTCACACCAACAAAACCAAATCGTGCCCTAGTCTTGATGGTTTATGGTTTCTAGTTAACTACACATTGTTTTGTTAAACCACTCAAGTATATGTCTTAATTAGAGGATATTTGTACAAGATTTAGTTAGATACTAGAAATCTTAAGGATTTGTATACATACATGCATGTAGCCATGGTCTAGGGGGTAAAAGAAAAGCAAATTGGTTAATATCCAATGTGTAATAGGTTAGTGACAATTAGGACTATCATTAATTAACTAGGAGGTGTACAAGTACTTTAGGATCATTAGTAGGATTTTTAGGTATGTATATGTGTGTAACCGGCCCCTATTGGGTCACATACACAAAATTTATTTAATTTTTATGTTAAGGTTTTAAAGGTGGGTATTGGTTTGAGTCTAGGTAAGCCTAGGTATTTCTAGGGCGTGTCCAAATGTATTTTATTGCGAAACGTAGACCTTTTACGTGGCCAATAAAAATAAAATACGCAAAGTAAATAATTATCTTCTTAAAAATTAATTATTACTTGGTTGGTGCAAACCTTAATTTATTTGACGACCGTTTACATTAATTGATTATTTTTAGTCTACGCGATTTAGCTTAAAGGTCAAAATTAAAAGTAAACGTGTATCAAACTAAAATAAATTGTGACCGTCAATAGAGTCGTACAATGACATGAAAATGAGAAATGTTACAAAAACAAGGGGTGACACGAGGTGCAAGTTTATGAGGGAAATGAAGGTGTGGGTAACAAAGACAACTGAAGATACACAACCGTAAGTAATCAGGTTGTTTGTTAACTAGTTTAGTGCAAGGTATCTTATTTTGAATGGCAGATGAGGGCAGGAGATTGAGTAGGTAGGCAGCCATATGTAATGTCTTGACCAAATGGGTGGGTGGTAGGTGAGCTTGGAAAATAAAGGTGCGTATGACATTATTAATAGTACTGATAATTCGCTCTGACTTTTCATTTTGTTGTGACGTTATTTTGGCAAGAAATACGGACTTGAATGCCATTTTGAGTAAACCAGTTAAGGAGATTGGTGTTGGCAAAGTCACCACCATGGTCACGCTGAAAAGCCGCAATATCATATTTAAACTGATTATTTACATAAGAACGAAAATGTAGGAATTTTTGAAAAACTTTGGTATTGGTGATCGAACACAAACATAGTCATACTGGTTCCATATATTTATGATTTTCAGTTTCGGTTCGAGCCAAAACCAATAAAAACGTACCTAAACTGTATAAACCGAATCGAATCGATTCAGTTTTTAACAAAATCGGTTTTAGATACGGTTCGAATGGTTTTGACCCTATGCTCAAGTTTGGTGTCTACGATTTAAAAACTTTGAAATCGTTAATTGTTATATTGGTCTAATATTATAGCTATTAATTTATAATTATGTTTTTCAGATATTTATGCGATTTAGAAAAAACATTCGATCCCTTCAAAACTGACGAAAATATCAAATGTTATTTACCCCTCTAAAATCGACCGCCAAAATTTCAAGCCCAACTTCCCAAGGGCCCAATTGATTAGGGTTTGTATTATTGTACACTTTTCCCCTGCCTCCCAAACTTTACTTGTTCAGATAACCCTCTTCATCGCCAAATTCGCCTCACTCTTGGCCACCTCAAGCTTTACATCGTACCCCAACCATCAATTTGTTGTTCGATTTGGTAAGTCCGACTTTTTGTTAAAACTTAATACGTTTATCCCATTTATGTTTTACTTGGTTGCTTTTTGAATTTGTATACGAAAATTATTATATAAGATGTGTATTACATATCCATGGTTTTGTGTTTCTGATAATATGTATATCTAAGCATGTGATTTTTGAACTTGTTAATCTATTTTGTTTAATTTTGGTTTTCATTTCATAGATGTCTATCATCGGAATCTTAATATATGTTATTACTTGAGCTAAGTTGTTCAACTTTATTTACATGTTTGGGTTAAATATTACTCCGTAGTATATATGTTTTACTTAATCTGATTTATGAACTTATAATAATGAAAACATGTGTACCAAAACATTTAGGGAGTTTTATCCACTTTAAGATCGGATAACTATCAATTTTTAATCCATTAACTATGCTTGTGAGTTGTGATTTTTTTTAAAATAATTGTTCAATAGTTCTTAGATTGTAGAACTAACCATAAAACTGTTCGATTTTCTATGTAATTATGTTGATGGGTTTTATTTCTTTTGTAGGATTTTATCCTGCTAACAAAGTTTAATGCGTCAAAGATAGCGTTAGCACATGTACAGTTTTCTTCGTCATTTTGCTTAATGGTCTTATAATATGTATGATGTAACTTAGTGAATGGACAAACATTCAACTACTTAATACTCCGGATATTTACAAATTCATTATCAATGATATGATACTTTTGGTGGCAAGGGAGTACATACAATTTCTAAGTAAACAATTGAAGCCACACTTCAGTGTTTTTTTGTTTGCTAAGAATTTGTCATGTCATAAGTCTTCAAATTTAACACTCTTGTTTTGAGCCGTTATCCAATATGGACCAACCATGTTGACATAGCATTCATGAGTTGTGGCTAAACTTGTCTATTGTTTTGTAGGTACGTCACTCCTTTAACAAGGCTAAGCATGTGATTTTTGAACTTGTTAATCTATTTTGTTTAATTTTGGTTTTCATTTCATAGATGTCTACCATCGGAATCTTAATATATGTTATTACTTGAGCTAAGTTGTTCAACTTTATTTACATGTTTGGGTTAAATATTACTCCGTAGTATATATGTTTTACTTAATCTGATTTATGAACTTATAATAATGAAAACATGTGTACCAAAACATTTAGGGAGTTTTATCCACTTTAAGATCGGATAACTATCAATTTTTAATCCATTAACTATGCTTGTGAGTTGTGATTTTTTTAAAATAATTGTTCAATAGTTCTTAGATTGTAGAACTAACCATAAAACTGTTCGATTTTCTATGTAATTATGTTGATGGGTTTTATTTCATTTGTAGGATTTTATCCTCCTGCTATAAAAAAGTTTTAATATGTCAAATATACTAGGCACATGTACAGGTTTCTTCGTCATTTCGCTTAATAGTCTTATAATATGTATGATGTAACTTAGTGAGTGGAAAGGGAGTACATACAATTTCTAAGTAAACAATTGAAGCCACACTTCAGTGTTTTTTTTGTTTGCTAAGAATTTTTCATGTCATAAGTCTTCAAATTTAACACTCTTGTTTTGAGCCGTTATCCAACATGGACCAACCATGTTGACATAGCATTCATGAGTTGTGGCTAAACTTGTCTATTGTTTTGTAGGTACGTCACTCCCTTAACAAGGCTACTCAAATTCTGTACTTCAGAATATAAAAGCTTTGCACTTTGTCTAGTTTCTTGAAACGGTAACACTTAGGAATCTATGTTTCTTGTCTTTTTAGTTGCTACATAAACGCTGACAACTGTTTTCCCAATCCAACACTTTTTGGGTCTTTCTCCACAGGTTTACTAGATGGTTTAATGAGATAATAACATCAGCTTGATGTGTTAGAATGGTGCATCATCGGCTACTACAAGGATTGGATGCCCAAGGCTCTATTGAAGCATTCCGAGTGCGGTGTGCATCTTCACTTCTTGGTTTGTAGATGTATTTTGGGTAACCAAATCCTAACAAAAGATAAAAAGGTCGGATCTCTCTTGAAGCACTTTGTCTAGTTCCTTTTCTAAGTTTTGGATTGTTATACTTTGTTAGCATGTAGTTAAGACTTTCAAACATTAATTGTATGTTTGATGATTCATAATGGAAAATATGGTTGACGAATTGTGTATATGGTTCTTTTGATATTTATATTGGGATTTTTTTAATACAGTAGGTTTATATAATTATTTTATATTTTGGTGCCTAATAAATTTAGCAACAATGAAATTCGTTGCCAGTCTTCAAGAAAAGAGCAACGTCTGTTATTGTTGCATCTTCATTAATGAAAATATTTGTTGTGCAAAATGTTTTGGTTGCAAAATTAAGTATTACCATTGCAAAACCCGTAGCAAAATATAACCGTTGCAAATATGTTGATGCAAAAAATATTCGTTGCAAAATTGTGGGAAAAGGTCTTCGTTGCAAAAAAAATATGTATTTCCAACGAATTATCTTTTGTTGCAAAACGGTTGCAAAAAGTTTTATGCCGGTTGCAATTCAATTGCAAATTAAATTTGCATGGAGCCTTTTTGCAATAGTCAGATTTCGTTGCATTTCCGTTGCAAATAGCCTTTTGCAACGGATTTGTATCGTATTTGAACGGTTGCATTAGGCCATTTTTGTTGTAGTGTACTATAGGTGCGCTTGGATTTTTGTTTTTGTAATTGTTTGTCTTTATGTGAGGCGCACAAGAGAAGACGAGAAGCACTTGGTTGTTTAGAGTGCTACTGAACATTTCATATGAAAAACTGAAGCGCATCTTTTCAAAATCTATAAACGCGCCTAGCTAAATGAGCTTTAATTTGACAAATGACTTATATCTAACAATTACTTAAGCCAAAGTTTATTTTGGTAATATAAATGAGCCTCTTTAATATCTTAAAAGGTTTACTAAATAAATTATTTATTACTTGTATTGTAGGCAGTGGTCGATCCAGAAATTTGAAGGAGGGTATGCAATTATTCAGCATTTAAATATAATAAGTGATGGTTCGGTTGTTTGGGTCGATTTTTTTTCGTTTTTTTTTCGAGTCGGGTCAGAAATGTTTTTCAAGACCCAAGTGGTCAATGATTAATTTGGCTCGTGTATTCCAATTATACTAGTTAGTTACACTTGGTTTGGCTTTGTTGTCATATGGGATGATGATGATGACTTGATAACGTAATTGTTAAACGTTAAACTTAAACCAAAATATCCTTATACCTAAAGATGGCACGCTCATTTAAAGTTGTAAATTAACAACCTATAACCATCTGGAAACGAAGTTTTTGACACATATATATGATGAGTAGGAAAAACATGATGGAAACAAACTAAGTTTTGAAAGTCCTAATTCTTATATCATACAAACAAACAAAAAAGAGGTTTGTAAATTGTATAAAACTCATTAAATTGTAAAGTATGAATATAACTCATCTACGTGGGTGGGTTCTTTTAACAAGTGTTATGAAGTGGGTTTCATTGTATATCTAAAATGGGCACAGTTTTATTTATTATTGTTGCAGTCTTCTTCTTCATCAAATACAACAGCGTTGTTTCATATTACCACCGGAAAAGCTTCATTTTCTTTCATTTTAAGTTTACCCATTTAATTATTTGAAGAGTTCGACGCTGGTAATCTGGATCAGGGTATGCACCTCATTTCAACTGGGTATGCACTCTTTGTAAATCCATTAACAAAACTTCAAAACCAAAAAAAAATTACACTACGACGAGGAATCACAGGGTATGCACGTTCATACCCTGTTGTGGCTGTAGATCCGCCCCTGATTGTAGGTACCTATCATTCTACGATTAAAAGACAAAAACAATATCATATCCATGTTAATTTAATTGCTAATTTCTTTGGCAATGTGACAATGACTTGGTGAAAAAAATATTTATGTATGTTTTTAATTATTTTTGTAGCAGGATCACTTTTACTTTTGTTAAGTTTTACTCGATATCTTGCTGGTATCTAATTTTTTTATCTACACCTCTGCTATATATAAAGAGAAATTGGTCAAATTATAAATAGTGTTGCTTAAAATATTCAAAATTAAAAATATATAGGGGCAACAGTTTAAAAAAACATCCAACTTGCCACATTTTTCTTTTGTAAGCACTCAACTTTATTTTTCTTATTAAATTTTATAAACACTCTTAATCTTCCTATTGTAGGCTCATAGCAGAAAGTGTTTGACGTGACATGAGCTAATCACATTTGACTCGTTATTATATAATCAACATGTAAATAAAAGAGTAAATTGACTATTTTGCCTTTGGCTGATTCTTCCTCTTTGACCACTTCTTCATATTTAACTAAAGTTCTACCAAGAACACTATGGAACCGTAGAAGGTGGAAGGGGGAGAGTGAATACGTTTCTATTTAAAACTTAAAACTTTTGTATCAAACAACCGATCAAGTGTGATGTAATATGCAAGGTGTCCATAATAGTTCTACAACAATAAGATACTAAAGAGCATAAAACAAAACATGTCAACACAACACAATATATGACACAAACATAGACGCAATGCAAATATAAATATAAAGCGATAAAAGCAAATATAAATGTAAAGCGATAACTAAAAGGAAATGCAAACCGGACACGATGATTCGTAGTGGTTCGGCTACAAAGCTCCTATTTACCCTACTCCACTCCTCGAGTACCCAACTCGAAATTAAATTTACTAGATCAACAAGCTCCTTTTATGCGGAGAAAATCGTACAACGTCGCTTACACTTTATCTGGTACAAAGCTAAATACTGAGTCTTTCTTCGGGACAACAAAACCCATTATGTTTTATGGCCCAACATAACAAACCTTGTGTTTTATGACCTAAACACATAAACCAACTATAACACCCCCCAAATGGATCGCATCGGAATATGGGTCTGGGGATGGTACATCATAGATCAATAACACAAGATAATATAAGAACGACCAAAAAGTCATTTAAAACTGATACATTGGATTTAGCAAAGTGTTTGATACAAAAGCCCAAAGCTTTACTTGTTCAAAATACAAAATACAAGATTCTAGTTCATAACAATTTATCCCAAAATATAATGCAACCAAATCTTTAGCATGTGACATCCAAAATATATAAGCACCAATGTATCCCTTGCACCTCGTGCCTTATTGACCTCCTGAAAAACATTGCTTTAAAACGTCAACATATTGTTGAGTGAATTCATAGGTTTGTAAATGTATAATGTAGGACCGCAAGATTTCCCCATGATAATGCAACAGATGCAAACATCATAAAATGTAATTACGTTTTCCTAAGCTCATGACACTGAAGCTCGACATGTATGAAATGCAATATAAATTGCCAACATTGCCCGTGATGATGTTCTAACCCGCAACATCCTATGTCCGACATGGTATACGTTCGTTTGTCTAGTGATAGCTAATCACCCGAACGGGGATGTCAATCCCAAATAGATCTATTTATAACATTCGCGCTCACAACAGTAACTGACAGTTCATGATTATGGGCTCAGATGGGTTATCGCTACTTAGGCAAACACGTAATCAAGTAAAATGTACACTTGCGTCCAATTTGTAAAACATGCATATGTTTCTCACCCCAAAACTTGTAAATCATTATAAATGTAAAACGTGGGGCTATGAACTCACCTGGCTATGAACTCACCTAACGTAGTGAATAACAATATAATCGACAGAATGAAAATGTTGCACTAAACGTCTAATGCAACCTAATTAAATACATGTCGTATAAGAAAATGCCAAGCGACAAAATTAATATGAATTACACAATACAATGCGACACATATATACTTGTAGTGAGGTGTTGAACATCGATTTATATGTTTTTACAATAAATTACCTTAAATTTCATTTTGGCTATTTGTCTTTTTTAAATAACATTGTACTATCGTTCGGCGTAGTCTAATATAGAGGTCAAGTAGTGAATTTAATGAGGAGTCAGTACACTTAAATCGTAATCCATAAACTAGTCCAATACGACACCCACCGAAGATGGCCACATATCATATGAAACTCCTAGAAAAAAACACCGTTTGGTATAAATAAATTATTGTAGAAAAAAACATAAGAAAAAGGGTTTTGTATACATAAGCATAAAAGAAATTAAAAACTATTATTATGTAGTTATAAAATCCAACTTAAAAACGCGCGTATCTAACTCGTTATAAGGCCGTTTTTCTTGGGGAAACTTTCTAAACAAATCTAAAAATGTCTACTTTCATTATTTCAAATCCTTTATTCCATTTCATAAGTCGAAGATGTTGGTTTATGCAAAAACACTTTTGGACCTGCTAAAAATAGTTTTTAAGAACTTGTGTCGTAAATTGGCTATAACTTTTTTGTTTTCTCATAAAATCACGCGTTTTTGGAGTTGATGATTATCTACTCTGAGTCTAGTTTTTAAATATGTAAGTCATTTAACTTACTTTGTTACCAATAAAACGTTATACTCAAAAGGGTTCACAACGCTGTCCCAAGATAGCAGGTTTGCCTCGTTACTTATCGAAACATGTTGGTTCAAGTCTCAAATTTTAAGTCAAAGAGCTCTCTAAATATACTTCAACTGGACCCAAGTGTGCCCAAACCACTAACCTAGTGGTTTTTACAAAAGAAATTTGGTGTGCAGAATCATGTCCGAATTTAGTAACTTTCTTTGCGTGACTTACTAGCCATAGAAAATGATCTTTAAAAATTCCCAAAAAATTCAGAGAACATCACAAGACATATAGGTATGTGACTTAGAAACATCTTAGAAACTAGGACGAGAAGGAGGATGAATCTAGGGAGAAAGATTCTAAAAGCAGAGTGCCAAAAAATGTCTACATATGTTTTATAAGTTCAAACTTAAGCAGATATTCGAAATCAAGATTTTGAGTTATAAAGCAACATGCTTTTCATAAACTTTTCAACACCACAAGTCATATAAGGTCCTAAATGAACTGAGATGGCATATGATATAATGAAATACAAGTATAAGATATTGTGTTTA
The DNA here is from genome assembly GCA_026074375.1 of Tanacetum coccineum. NCBI lineage: Eukaryota > Viridiplantae > Streptophyta > Magnoliopsida > Asterales > Asteraceae > Tanacetum > Tanacetum coccineum. Next base: position 14,711 of record BQNB010072382.1, read on the forward strand.
ACCTTATGAAGAAGATATGAAACACAAAACAAGATCTAAACAATAGTTTAGATTCAAAATCCAAGCTAAAACCAAATGAAACCCTAATCTTGCTTAACCCTTTTCAAAGCTTAACCAAGCCTTTAAACCTTCTTAGAATGTCTTAGATATGTAGCTAGGACACTTGTATGTATTGAAAGAATATGTGTTGACTTAATTTTTAGGGATTTTGGGATTTGGTCCGTGGGTTGAAGTCACAAAGCGAGATTGTTTGTGTGTTTCACTTAAGAAAGTGTAGGGATGTTTCTTTCAATAATAAGTCCTACTTCATTATATACCATAAATATCTTATTAACTTAACCATGGTTACTTGGAAACCCTTGTGTAAGAACCTATGGGGGGGAGTGGGTTTCTTACAAGAGTTGAAAGGTGTAAGTGATTTGGTTCCCTAAAATGGGAATCATCCCATGAAATCAAGGAGATGTGATTTAACTACAAATATCTTTGTATCTCTTACTCCAAATCTGGCCATATATGTATATATGTGAGATATTTTTGTAAATTTTGAGTATTGGGTACAATTTTAGGTATTTGTTGAAGCGTAGAAAAGTTTTGGTGGTTCCAGGAATGCCTAAACGTATTTTATCGCGAAACATAAGCACTTTACGTAACCAATAAAAATAAAATAAAAAAGTTAATAATTATTCTCAAAATAATTACTTAACACTTGCTTGATGTAAACATTTAATTGTTTGATGCCCGTTTACATTGAATGATAGTTTTTAGCTTACGCGATTTAACTTAACGATTACGATTTAAAAGCAAACGCGTACAATACAAAAAATAAATAGTGAATATATTGACGTCGTAAAAGACCCTAAAACACAGGGTGTTATAGTCTTCCCCCGTTAAATGAGCCTTGTCCTCATGGTTTAAGACGCGGCACTTGATGACGGTGTAGTCTTTGCGAAGAGATGTGGATATTTCTTTCGGAATTGGTCCTCGCATTCCCATGTAAACTTAGGGCCTCGCCTAGAGTTCCATCGAACCTTAATTATTGGAATGCGGCTTCGCTTCAACCGTTTAACTTCACGATCCATGATTTCTGCTGGTTCCTCGACGAATTGAAGCTTGTCATCAAAATGAAGTCCATCCAACGGAACGGCTAATGGTTCATCGGCATAGCACTTTTTCAAGTTGGATACATGAAACGTATTGTGAACCCTACTCAGCTCTTCAAGAAGCTCAAGCTTGTATGCAACAGATCCAACCTTTTCCAATACCTTGAACGGTCCAACGTATCTAGGGTTCAACTTCCCCCGTTTACCAAAACGTACGACCCCTTTCCAAGGAAAAACTTTAAGCATAACTTTATCCCCAACTTGGAAGTCCATCGGCTTACGCTTTAGATCGGCGTAACTCTTTTGCCTATCACGGGCGACTTACATCCTTTGCTTAATCTGGATGATCTTCTCTGTTGTTTCTTGAACTATTTCCGGACCAGTAAGTTGCACTTATCCAACCTCGGCCCAGCACACAGGTGAATGACACTTTCGACCGTAAAGTGCTTCAAATGGTGCAACCTTGATGCTAGCGTGATAGCTGTTGTTATATGAGAACTCAACCAATGGAAAATGGTTAACCCAACCATTTCCGAAGTCGATCGCACAAGCACGCAACATATCCTCGAGAGTTTGAATAGTTCTCTCGCTTTGCCCGTCAGTTTATAGATGGTACGCAGTACTCATATCCAAGTTAGTACCCAAAGCCTTCTGAAGTGACCTCCAGAAATACAATGCGAACCTCGGGTCGCGATCACAAATGAATGAGACATGGATTCCATGCCTCGTGACCACTTCCTTTAGGTACATTCTTGCCAGTTTCTCCATGGGATCAGTTTTCCTCATGGGTACAAAGATTGCAGACTTAGTAAGTCGGTCGACAATCACCCAAATAGTGTCGTAGCCTTGTGACGACTTAGGAAGCTTCGTGACAAAATCCATAGTGATATTGTCCCATTTCCATTAAGGTATATCGGGTTGTACCAACAATCCTGATGGCCTTTGGTGTTCGGCCTTGACTTTAGCACATGTCAGACATTTGCTAACATAGGTGGCGATGTTGGCCTTCATATTGGGCCACCAATATAGCTTCTTCATGTCTTGATACATTTTGTCAGAACCCGAATGAATAAAGTATTTTGACTTGTGAGACTCGTGCATAATCACGGTCCTCAAATCACCATAACATGGCAACCAACTCCTGCCATTGAAGCATAGAGTTCCATTCGTACGCGGTTCCAACTTTTCCGTTCTAAGTTTCTCTGGATCCTTAGAATTTTCAAGTAACATACCTCCAACATCTTCGTTCTTGATGTTCTTTAGTTTTTGTGCTTCAGTCTGAGCATTCAGGATTTGTTTAGGAAGATCCAAGCCAATAGTCATCACTAAGGCTCGAACTCTTAATGGTTTACTCCGCTCCTTCCTGCTCAAAGCATCAGCAACAACATTCGCTTTCCCCGGGAACGGAACTCACAGTCGTAATCACTAAGCAGTTCTAGCCAACGACGATGCCTCATATTCAGCTCCTTTTGATTAAGAATGTGTTGTAGACTCTTGTGATCTGTGAACACCGTACACTTGGTTCTGTACAAATAGTATCTCTAAAGTTTCAGAGAAAACACTACCGATCCAAGTTCCAAATCATGAGTTGTATAGTTCTTCTCATGAATTTTTAATTGGCGTGATGCATAAGCAATTACTTTCTCTCTTTGCATTAATACAACACCCAATCCCTTATGCGACACATCGCAATGGACTACGAAATCTTCGCTTCTCTCGGGTAAAGCCAAAATTGGCGCACTGCACAACTTCTGCTTTAATAACTGGAAGGCGGCTTCCTGCTTGTCTCCCCAATCGAACTTAACTCCTTTCTGAGTAAGCTTGGTCATCGACTTGGCAATCTTCGAAAATCCTTCGATGAATCTTCGGTAATACCCAGCGAGACCTAAGAATTGGCGAATCTCCGTTGGTGTCTTAGGGGATTCCCAGTCCTTTATGGATTCGATTTTGGCGGGGTCCACGTGAATGCCTTGACTATCAATCACGTGGCTGAGAAATTATACCTTAGGAATCCAAAATTCACATTTAGAGAACTTAGCATACAACTTCTCTTTCTTAAGCAATTCTAGAACTGCCTTAAGGTGTTCTTCATGCTCCTTCTTGTTCTTGGAGTAGATAAGGATATCGTCAATAAAGACAATCACAAATTTATCCAAAAATGGCTTGCACACGCGGTTCATGAGGTCCATAAATACCGCTGGTGCGTTCGTCAAGCCAAATGGCATAACTTGGAACTCGTAATGACCATACCGAGTTCAGAATGCCGTTTTTGGAATATCCTCTTCCCGTACTCGAAGCTGGTGATAACCTGATTGCATGTCTATCTTAGAATAAACACTGGATCCTTGTAGTTGATCAAACAAATCGTCGATCCTTGGGAGTGGATAACGATTCTTCACCGTCAGCTTGTTCACTTCCCGATAGTCGATGCACATTCGAAACGATCCATCCTTCTTTTTGACAAACAAGACCGGAGCTCCCCAAGGTGAGGAACTGGGTCTTATAAATCCCTTGTCAAATAGTTCTTTCAGTTGCTTCGAAAACTCTTTCATTTCCGAAGGCGTCAATCGATAAGGTGCCCGTGCTACAGGTGCAATACCAGGTATCAGATCAATTTGAAATTCCACTTGTCGAGTCGGAGGAAGACCCGGCAAGTCCTCAGGGAATACATCAGGAAAATCTCGAATTATTGGTACGTCCTCAAGTCGCTTCTTCTCCGACTTGTCTTTCGTCTCCTTTGTAGTAACGTTTTCCAAAAATACTAGACATCTTTTTAGCATGTATTCATGTGTTTTAGTGTACGAGATAATATGCAGACGAGCCTCGTTTCCCCGGTTACTTCTGTCACCGTAAACGATTAGAGTTTCATTTCCCCAGGGGATACAAACGATCTTCTCGGCACACACAATGATTACTTGGTACTTCACCAACCAATCCATACCAATTATAGCGTCGAAACTACCAAGTTCTACGGGCATTAAGTCTATGTTGAATGGGTGGTTCATGATGTTTAATGTATAACCCCTAAGCATAGTGTTCAACCCAATTATTCTCCCGTCGGCTAGTTCAACGTCATAATAGTGATCTAATACAGTTGGTGTGATATCAATTTGGGAACTAAATGCAGTAGACACAAAACTCCTATCGGCACTAGTATCGAATAAGATAGAAGCATAGCGGTTGTTTAGAAGGAACGTACCTGTCATGACGTTGGAGTCTGGGTTTGTCCCTGCATGGCCTACAGCATACACTTTCGCTGGAGCATTGACATTTCCAGCTGGGTTGCCTCGATTGTTGTTGTTCTTCAGTTTTGGACATTCCCTCTTAAAATGTCCTTGGGCACCACATTCATAGCAAGTAGGCTTCTGACCTGTCCTAGTGCCCCTTTGGTTATTAGCAGTGTTGGCATTAGCAGGACTCCTGCAATCACAAGCCAGATGGCCAACTCGATTGCACTTGTGGCATTTGAGAGCACACGGACCATCATGGTGATAATTGCACTTTGGGCATAGGGGTTTAGATCCCCCGTATAGCTTCTTCTCACCAGTCCCTGCAGCATAAGCCCTGCCGGTGTTCTGCCTCTTATTTTGTGGTTGTTGTTGTTGGTTATTATCTTGCTTTCTCTTATTCTCTGTCTGACGCTCAGCAAAAGTGTGGATTCTCTTATCCACCAGTTCGGTTGCTATTTCAGTTTCTTTTTGCATTGTCTTAGGCTTGGATGCTACTACACTTCTGTGGATCATGTCGGGCAAACCACCGACATATCTCTAAATCTTGTTAGATTCTTCAGGAAACATTCTAACACACATCAATGCCAGTTCCTGAAAACGATGATTGTACCCTATCACATCGGTACCTTTCACTTTCAAATCTCACAGCTCGACTTCGAGCTTCTTAATCTCGGTCCTCGGGCAGTACTTGTCAGTCATCTTCTTTTTTAGTTCTGTCCAAGTCATTGTATAAGCAACGTCGTTACCAACAGTCTTAACGTGGGAGTTCCACCACGTTAAAACATTTCCCAAAAGAGTACAAGTGGAGAACTTGATTTGGTTTTCCATAGAACAGTTGCTTATGCAGAACACAGTTTCCATTTTCTCAACCCATTGAGTCAATTCGACAACTCCTTCTTTGCCTTTGAAGTTTAGAGGTTGGCACTTCATGAAGTATGGGTAAGTACACTTACGAGTAGCTCGCTCGTTTCCCCTAACACCTGTTCCTGAAGTGTGGTTGTCAACGTCATTCGTGTTTGCATCACGTGTTGCTAGTGTAGCAGTAACGCCTTGGTCAATCATTACCTTCAGTTGGGCATTAGTGACAGATGTGGTGGCGGGGGTTGTGGTTTTTGTTTCTCGGTTTAACCTCGTGGTCCTTTTCTTTGGTGTTATTTCTTCAAATCACAAGAAAATATAATACCCGTTAGATTTCATAAAATCATAACCATGACATGACATATACATAATAAGTAAAATGAGATCACAACACGCAGTGAACTATACAACTGAATTTGTGGAAAACTAGAAGGGGGAGTTGAATAGTTTACCGCTTTTTTATTTAAGGTTTTAAAGTGTTTGTAAAAATTCAAGATTCGACTTTATGTGAATTCAATACTTGCACAATATAAACAAATACCTATCTAAATAATTAATAAGATAGTATGAGAAAGTAATGCAAGACAAGAGATAAGAGTAAGAACAATCAAACCACAACGCGAGGATTTATAGTGGTTCGGCAACAAAACACCTCTTCGCCCTACTCTACTCCCACCTAACTCAAGAGTTTTATTCACTATGTCAACAAGCTCCCTTATGGCGAAGAAAACCGTACACAACATTGCTTACACCGATTTACGACACAAAGCTAAATGTCGAGTTCTAATCTTAGCTAGAATCAATCTATCACAACACAACTTCACGACTTGTTCACGACTTCTTCACAACTTCAAGACTTTTTCACAACACTACTTATATCACAACTATCTAGAACTACTTGGTAAGATCACCACGATCTAACTATACTTACAAAGATCGCCAAGATCTAGCAACTACACAACTTTACAAGATTTACAAAAGATTTACAACTTATGATATGAATTTAATAAGATTGCAACAACACACAAAGGTGTAATACTTCTTCACTTGATGATGGAAGTATTCTTCTCTTGTACTTGAGGAATTGAGCTTGGATCACTTGGAAACAAAGCTTTATGATTAAATGATTAAAGGATTTTAGAGAGGATATGTGGGCTGTTTTAGGCAGAAAGAATGAGTGCAAAAGGTGAGAAAATAGTGGGGAAAAGTCATTTACAGGACAAACTGAGGGAGCGTCTACCTAGGGGCGATCCCCTTAAATAGGTGGGCGATCCCCTTAAATTTAAGGGGGTCACCCGTGTATTTAAGGGGGCCGCCCTAGACTAGGGCCTCCCTAGTTTGTCTTTTGTGTAGGGGGAATTTTCTGGAACTTTTCTAGCCGTTTTAGGTCCGAAAATTTGAATTTCAAAATGTTTATTTTGAATAAAACATTTCTTTTAATTGTAGAAAATATTTTGTAATGTTTATAAAAATGTTTACAACATTTTATAAAAGTTTGAGGTTGAATAAAAATTTCCTTTGATCATAAAATGCATTAAATATTTATTTATTCATACCTTTAAGTGATATAATTATCGAAATAAAAATTTACTACTAATTACTTGTTTACGTTTAATTTTACATTGAACGTTTTTATATTTTGTGATTATCAAAACGTAAAGATGTGAAAAATATTAATAATGTTTTTAGGCATTATATTTTGTCAACAATCTCCCCCTTTTTGATGATTACAAAATTTAAACTCATTAAATGTAAAATTATTTTTAAACAAGTATTTAGTGAGTTTCATGTCATTTCTCCCCCTTTTTGTAGAATCAAAAAGACATCGTCGAGAATTGCTAGTTAGATCGACGGAATAATTGCTCCCCCTTGATGTGTGCTCCCCCTCGTTCGAGGGCACCAAGGAATCGAGCTATGGTTTCTTGGCTACAAAAACGAGTTAGAACAATACAAATATTTCTAACATGTAGCAAGAGGGAAAAATATGGCATACTAGTAATGCAACCAACAATAATTATCCCATTGAAGTAAAATAGTGTGTGAACCACACTCATGCATACATAAGGAAAATAGATAACATGCTAACATACATGAAAATTTTAAACTACAAAGAGTCCTAAAACTAGTAAAGCTCCATAGGACTTGCTTGCAAAATGGTGGATGGACAATTATTTGAGAAGACAAACATAGAGTATGTTTAGTTTGGTGAAGATGGTGGAGGTGGTGGAATGATGGTTGTTGGTGGTTGTGAGAGCATGTGTTCAATATATGAAAACATATATTGAAGTTCATCTCTCAATCCAAATATGAGAGTACGATTGTGAATGCAACACAAGCATGAATCTCCATGTGCCTCAAGAAGGTTCCAAGGAATGGGATGACCAACAATAGGTGGTGAAGGTGATGGAGTATCAAATTGGACATCAAGTGGGGTAATTGGTGAAAGGGTGAGAGTGATGTCCATTGATGCATTTTCTTGAGTTGGAGGTGGTGGAGAAACTCTTGGAGGTGGAGATGTTGGTGGGTTTAAGTAACCATTGGGTGAAAGTGATGTTGATGAGGTTGGTGATTTGGGTATGTAGTCAATTGAGGATGAGGAAGTATCTTTGGTTGATGGTGTTTTGGAGGGTGCATTAGGAGCACTAGGTGATGATAGTTGAAGTGTGGGTGATGGAGTTTTTGTGTCATCATGGGTTAAATCCACAAACAATTGTTTTGGTGGAATGATGTTGATTTTTGGTCTCTTGGAGGCTTTGGAAATGGAAGCTCTAGTGGATGCCATGGATATTGATAGTGGTTAGTGTATGATTTGGTGGATGATGTGTTGGTGATGATCATTTGGAAGGGATTTATGGGAAGAGAATGGATTGAAAAAGGAATGAATTTGAACTAGTTTAGGTTGTTCTAAATTGTGTTCGAGCATTCTAGGCAAAGATAGCTGAGACTAGGTAAAAGAGGGTCAAAAAGCAAGAAAAATACTCTTTTACCCGTGATTCACTAGGGCGGTCCCCTTAATTAGGGGGCGGTCCCCTTAAAGATAAGGGGGCCCCCCGTTATGAATTAAGGGGGCCGCCCTCTGCTGGCTTCCATTTTTCACAGAAAAACAATTTTTCTCATAATTTTTGTGTGAGTATTTCTGTTTTGGTGGTTATTTGTAGCAAACCTTATTGAGTTGTATGAGCACATTTAATCATATAGCATGTAATAAACATATTAAGTCATGAAACCAAAGTAGCATAACTAAAACAACTAAAGGTTTAAACCATCATGGCAAACAAGTACCTAAAGATAACCAATACATAAGTCTTTCTGAATACATCGGATAATAACCACACAAGTTGTTGAGAACATACACATAATCAAGTTAAAAGTTGTCTTAAACTACATTTAGACATCTAGCTCACTTCACTCATATGTCTTCACTTCTTCTTCTTGCTAAACACTCTTTTTAGTGCCTTTCCAAATGACTTGAATCCTCCGCGCATTTCCTTATGCATTTATTGCGTTTGATTAAGCAAGGTGGTTTGTCGTTCAAAGAGAGTTTCATTGGTTTGTTCGAAAGCGGAAGGAATTTGGTGGTTTTGGTAGTTGAGAGGACCAAGAGAATTAAAGTAGGTGGTAGGAGATAGAGTACTTGAACGAGAAGTTTCGACATCATCGTCATCATCATGTTGATGAGATGACGTGCCTTGATGACGAGAAGATGAAGAAGATACGAAATGACGTGCCTTTCCATGATCACTTCGAGGTCATCAAGTTTATTTTAGGGCAAGAGGACGCATGACTCGACTAACAAAGTCATAAATGTCATAGTTAAGATGAGGATACGTTTCCATGACGTGTCGGTAAAGACGAGTAAGAAACATGCCATATGGAAGATTTGCGGTTGGAGTAGCTCTAGAACATTGGATTCTTTTGACGAATAAATAAGCAAGATTGTATTGTTCTTCGGCAATAACACAATACAACATGTGAGCAAGACAAGCGGGAAGATGGTCCTAATGTCCTCCTAGTCCGAACACATTCTCTCGAATGAGTTCTTCCCATTGCTTCATGTCGGGACTTAATTCTTTTGTGAGGATTTGATTTGGATTGAGAGAGACCGTTTGACTTTGAATGGTATGGTCTACCATGACACATTCCAATTCAAGAAGTTGATGAATGTCGTCGGGAGTCAGAAGATCAGTGCAATATAGTCCCTCGGTTTCTCGAGAATACTCAAGAGATGCAAGGTCCCACTCGTTTGTAAAAACGGCTTGACCATTGTATGAAATTTTGAGGATTTGACCGAATTGAGCCAGAGTAAGAGTTATGAATTCGTGTTGAATCATAAAAGAGATGACAAGATAGCCATATTCATCGGTTTGTACCGTGACTTGACTATAGAAGTCTAGAATGAATCTTGGAACAATCGGTTCGTTGATTTGAAAGAGACAATTGAAGCGAATGTTAGTAAAGAGACGCTCGATGTTGTTGGATTTATAGTAGGCTTGATCAACAACACGACGTTCGTGAATGTTGCGGTTTTTAATAGATTTGTAGAATTGGGCAACGGTAGGGGAGATGCCAGGAATTTTGGATACTTTTGGTATGTAGGATTTGGTGAGAGATATATCAATTCTAGTAGCTTTTGGCATTTTGTCACCTAAACAAGTTATCCACAACATAAGATGTTACAAAAAGAAAAAAAATTAATAAGTAAAATGAAATTTTGAAAAATGACAAATGTGGGACAGGGATTACTTCGACTCTAAAAATAAAAACCTAAGAAGTGATCCATATGTTCCTTAATTTATTTTTTGACTTAATCTAGGATGTCGAAGAATATATATTAGTTATATATTTCAACATCAAGATAATGACCCAAACACTCCCTTATTAATATAAAATTTGTTTAAGCATGTCAAAAACTATACGTTAAGTATTTATTTTGTTGACAAGTATAAGTTTATTATTTTTGACTTCGACAAAGGTTAAATAGTGTTTGTTTTGACTCAAAAACATGTTTTGAAATGTTAAACCAAACACTCATTTATTTTATACCTTTCATAAAATGTATCAATATATATATATATGAATTATATATTTTGATGACTTATACAAGTTAGTTAAGTGTTTATACGAGTGACAAGACTATAGTGATGGTTATTTTGATTCTAAAAATTGATCCTAAGAAACGAACCAAACACTCCTTTAATATTACTCATTGATTTGAAAAATATATACATATGTTTAGATAATCAATACTTGATTATTTTTAAAATGTTTTGGCATTGACCGACAATGTGTAAGTTTAGAAATGCATATATGCGAAAGTTCGGTCGTATGTTCATAAGCATACATGTTCTTAACATTTTTGACTCAATAAGTGTTTTGATTCAATCCTATCAAGGTTGTAGTGTTTCTATGACTACGGGTATCATTGTAGTTATGGAATTCCTAGACCAAAATAAAAAGTATGAAAATAATGAAGAACGCCCAATTTTGATTAAGAGCAAAATTGGATGAAATTAAATGAAAAGAATGATGGAAAACTTACAATAAATGATGTTGATTGTCTTGTTAGTGAAAGCCCTTTGCGAATTTTGGTTAATTAGGCGATTTAAAGATTGGTCTTTGAAGGTTTTTGGCTATGGTGTTCGTTCATAGTGGGTAGGAGAAGAAGGAATGAAAAAAATGATGTATTTGGAATAAAGATTTATCTGTAAGGAAAAAAAATGAGGTTATTTGAATAAAGATTTATCTGTAGGGGGTAGTTTGTTTTTCCAGATACGGCGGTACCCTTAAATAATTAAGAAGGCTCCACATTACATTGCCGGGTCCCCTTAATTTTAAGGGGCCGCCCCCTGAAAAAAAAAATTCTTTGAACTTTGGCCAGTTTTGTGACAATGAGTATTGACATTTTTTAATTAACTCATTGTTTAATTAAAAAGTTTCTATTGACTATTTCCGGACATATAATCAAGATGTTAATACATGAGTGATTTGAGGTGAGACAGATAATGATAGCGACGATAATGAAATAATATACGTAAATGAAGATTTCAACAAGTTGGATTCCGATAGACGTAGATGATGGTTGACACTGATCCGAGGCGATCGTTGAGGTCGAAGGGAGTTTATTTCATCCATAGTGTGCCTATGATCTTCGCGCGACTAATCCTACTTCTATGTTAATTGTTAACCACTAGCTTGCTCTTCTTCATCTACGTGAGTTTGCTACGTGGTCATAGAAGATTTCCATTTTGTAGACGTATGACTATAATCTACACGAAAGAATAGTTCATAGTGAACTAATCTCGTCAAAGCTAGAAAACCAACAAATGGTATCTCTAGAGCTACCACTATTCAAGAACTAATTAGACAACAACATCAAAGTAACACAAGACATTATATTTCTACGAAGATGAAAAGTCGCATGTACTTAGTTCTTTAGATTTATCTTCATAATGTAAATGATAAGAGTTCAAGGACCTAATTAAAAAAACATGAATCTTTAATATTGAGACAAGATGTTGGTAGAGAACACACTACTCAAATCTGCGATGGCTTACCATTTGTTCCCCAACTTTTCATGTAAAAAATCCAAAAGTTTTGTGTTTTCGCAGATTTTATGCATTTGTTTTGGCACATACATGGTGAACATCTCCACATTGTGAAACTAAGTGATGTAATGATTCTATTATGTAATTAGGATAAGTTTTGTCTGTCCTTGGTCTTTCTATATGTTGAGGTGTTCTAGACCGAGGTCGAGGACTGTTAGTCTTTTTTGGAGGTGGAGTTTTAGACGTCATTGCTGATTTAGTAAATCCAACTCCGGGTTTTAAGGAGGGCTTGTAAAAATGTTTTACCTCATCATCGCTTGCAATAGGAATTTTAGTATTGTTTATAAGTATAAAATTTGGTTTTGAATTTGATTCTATCAATTTTTCTTTGACTCGACTTCTTTGTGGCTTGACAAACTTTTACTTGTTTTGGTTTCGCTAGGTAACCTTTGTGTAAAATTAAAACCCTAGACACCGGATTTATCTCTGAAAGTTTTTGAGAATTTATGATTTTCTTAATGAGTGACTACTATCATAAATGATTTGCCTAGATATTTTCTTTTCTAAGCTCTCATTTGTCAATCGTAGTCTGACATAAATTACATCTTTAATCACTTCCTTACCTTTTCTAACCTAGATAGTTTATCTTTAAATTCTAGGTAACTTCATTTCTAATTCTATTATTAGCTTGTTTTAGATTTTATTTGTAGCCAAGACTTTTAGTCTAATTTTGCATAGTCTACTATATTCATTATAAGTCATTTTCGCCTATGATGATTGTCATACACTAAAGTATTCATTTCGAAAGTACCTCATTTGAAGATTTAACCATAAGACATTTTTCTTCATTGTCGTCTCCTCTTCATCTTCGTCGCTATCAACTCAAGATCCTCCAACAAACGCTTTTTATTTTGATATCTTATAGGTTTGGACAATCCTTCGACGAGATGATTTGGATCTCCACACTTAAAGCATTTTCTTGCGCCATTGCCATTTTTGTCATCTTTATTCTTTGAAATGAATTTTCTCACTTCATGTGGGTTGTCTTACGAATTCGTCCCGTCTTTTGAAGAATTTCTTTGAAGTCTCTTACGCCATGGCGTATTCTTCATCTTGACAACGAGGTTGAGCTATATCATCACTTCGAATCCTTTCTAGCTTCAAGGTAATAGATCTACTTTGTTCTCTTTTGTTTGACGGGTTTTCAAAGCTTCTTATTACTTCTTCATAAACCATCAAATTCCCAAAGAGTTCATCAAGTGATAGAGTTTTAGATGCTTTGATTCTTCAATCGCCCGTGACATTTGCCTCCATTTAGATGTAGTGCCCTAAGAATTTCCTAACACAATTCTTGCTCGAAAAAGTTTCGCAAGTGCATTAGACTAGTAAATAATAGTTGTTAAATTTAGCAAAGGCATTATCTAATGATTTCTCTTCCGGGATCATGAATTGTTCATATTGTTTGAACAAAGAATCTATTAATCGCTTAGACTTGATTATTACCTTGAGATGATTAACAAAGTACCAACATTTCTTTTGCGGTTTGACACATAAAAATTCTTTCGTATTCATACGTGCTAAGCATTATAAATTACCATTAACTTGATTATTTCTTTGTAAGTTTCTTTTTAAAATCATCGTTTTTTATGAAAAGGTACAATTTCATCCTTTTTAGTTTCAGGATTAAAAATAAATAAAATTTTGAATAGGAGGAAAAATCACATTCGGTAATAACATGCCAAAGGTCTAGATCCTTTTGACTCACATAAGTTTCGAATCGATTGTTCCAAATATGGTGGTCCTTTGCATAGATTTCCTTCACTAAAACTTTTCGATTCCATAGATCATTATAAGTTTTTAAAATACATTATTTTGAAAATTCTTGTTAGCTTGGCTCTGATACTAAATGTGGAAAACTAGAAGGGGTTGAATAGTTTACCGCCTTTTAAATTTAAGGTGTTAAAGTGTTTGTAAACTTTTAGATTTGACTTTATGTGATTTCAACACTTATACAATATGATCAATATACTTATCTAAACCATCAAAAGAATGATTTGAGAAGTAATGTAAGGCAAGAGATAAAAGTAAAGGACAATCAACCACATCGAAGGGATAATAAGTGGTTCGGTAACGAAGCACCTCTTCAGCCATAGACTCCACTCCCCGAGCACCAAACTCGAGAGTTTTCTTCACTAAGCCACAACCTCTTATGGCGAGAAAACGGTACACCAACTTGCTTACAACGATTTACGACACAAGCTAAATGTTGAGTTCAATCATAGCTAGAACCAATCTATCACACACAACTCACGACTTGTCCACGACTTACACTTCAAGACATCTTTTACAACTTCACTTTACCACACACTTATATCACAAACTATCTAACACAACTTGGTAAATCACACGATCCAACTAACCTTACAAAGATTACCAAGACTAGCTACTACACACAAATACAAGATAACAATTGATTTACAATTGTGATATGGATGCAACAAGATTGCAATACACACTTGAGGTGTAATACTTCTTCACTTGATGATGAAAGTATTCTTCTCTTGCACTTGAAGAATTGAGCTTGGATAACTTGGAAACTAAACTTTATGATTAGATGATCAAAGGATTTTAGTGAGATGTGTGGGCTGTTATAGAACAAAAAGAATGAGTGAAAAATGTGAGAAAATAGTAGGGAAAAGTCCAGTATTGATAGGATAAACAAGGGGAGCGTCTACCTAGGGGCAGTCCCCTTAAATAGGTAGGTGATCCCCTTAAAATTAAGGGGGCCACCCGTGTATTTAAGGGGGCAGCCCTAGACTAGGGCCTCCCCAGTTTGTCTTTTGTGTAGGGGAGATTTTTTGGAACTTTTCTAGCCGTTTTAGGTCTGAACCATAAAGATGTGAAAAATGTGAAAAATATTAATTTTACATTGAACGTTTTTATATTTTTTGATTATCAAAACGTAAAGATGTGGAAAATATTAATAATGTTTTTAGGCATTATATTTTATCAACACCGCATGTGCATTGAGCTAGTAAATAAATCAACCCAATACCCGATGGGGATTGCTGAGAATGTCATTGTAAAAATCGACAAGTTTGTTTTTCCTATTAATTTTGTTATTTCGGACATGGAAGAAGACTTTAGAGTCCTGATCATTCTGGGAAGACCATTTTTGGCTACTGCTCATGCAATGATAGATGTTTTCAATAAGAAAATATCTTTTGAAGTAGGAAATGAGAAAATTACTTTCAACATTCAGGAATCAATGAAGTTTTCGACTTTGTTTAATGACACTTGTCATTCTTTTGATATGGTTAAACTAACCGTTCATGATTATGTGCAGGAAACTCTCCTTAGGGATCAAACGGATTGATTTTCGTTCGAACCGATCAAAAACTATCAACCAAGAGAAAATATCAAATTAAGGGAAGAAGAAAATGAGATTACAATAGATGAAGAAAAACTACAGCGTAGTTTGGACTGGTCAACTACGTCGAAGTTATTTCCCGACCTGGGTGATTTGGAGCCGGACGTTAATAAAAACCCGACACTTTTTTGCTGCTTGCACGACAGTTGAGGAAAAACAAATTCCAAAGCTAAAGGAATTGCCATCTCATTAAGAATACGATTTCTTGGACGGTAACCAAGAATTTCCTGTGATTCTTTCCTCACTGTTATCTCACCAAGAAAATGATTTGCTTTTACAAGTTCTTTCAAAACACAAGGCTACCTTAGTTTGGAAAGAGGGGGTATTAGCTCATCGTTTTGCATGCATAAAATTCTTGTGGAAGACAATTTTAAGCCTGTAGTCCAACCCCAACGTAGACTTAATCCTAAGGTCCAAGACGTGGTAAAAGCTGAGATAGTTAAGTTATTAGATGCAGGGTTGATTTACACTATCTCAGATTGTCATTGGATCAGTCCCATACATGTTGTACCATAAAAGGGGCATGACCGTGATAACAAATGAGATAAATGAGCTAGTTCTGACAAGGACGGTCACGGGATGGAGAGTGGTACATCGATTACAGAAAACTCAATGACGTAAGAAGGAAAGATCATTTTCTATTACCTTTCATCGATTAGATGTTGGAAAGATTGTCAGGTAACGAATATTACTGATTTTTAGATGGTTTTTCTAGATATTTTCATATCCCTTTAGCACCAGAAGACCAAGAAAAGACAAATTTCACTTGCCCATACGGGACATTTGCATATAGAAGAATGCCATTTTGATTATGTAATGCTTTGGCCACATTCCAAAGATACATGACGGCTATTTTTCATGAGATGTGCAAAGATTTCATGGAGGTTTTCATGGATGATTTTTCCATTTTTGGTAACTCTTTCAATTCTTGTCTTACTAATTTATCGAAAATGTTAGCTAGATGTGAGGAAATAAACTTGGTTTTGAATTGGGAAAAATGTCATTTCATTGTTAAGGAAGGGATAGTTTTGGGACATAAGATATCTAGTGTAAGCATTGAGGTTGATAATGTGAACGTTGATGTAATAGCCAAATTACCTTATCCAACAAATTTTAAGGGAATTAGAAATTTCTTAGGGCATGCTGGATTTTATCAAAGAGTCATTAAAGATTTATCAGAAATTACTTGATTATTGACTCAGTTGTTAATGAAGGATACTAAGTTTGTTTTTTCTGATGATTGCATACAGGCATTTAATATCCTTAAGAAAAATCTAACTACTGCACTAGTAATTATTGCCCCAGATTAGGATCTAGATTTTGAATTAATGAGTAATGCTAGTGATTATGTTATAGGAGCAGTATTAGGACAAAGAATTGATAAGAATTTTCGACTAATTTATTATGCTAGTAAAACTATGAATGACACTCAGGAACATTACACTACCGCAGAGAACGAACTTTTGGCTGTAGCATATGCTTTTGATAAATTTCCATCTTATTTAGTTATGTCTAAGACAATTGTTTACACTGATCATTCCGCCTTGAAGTATTTGTTTAGTAAACAGGATGCAAAGCCAAGGCTAATCAGATGGGTCCTACTACCTAAAGAATTCACCATTGTAATTAAGGACAAAAAGGGGAACGAAAACCTAGCAGCTGATCAGTTGTCAAGGTTAGAAAATCCAGAATTGGAGGAATTAGACAAGGAAGCAATAAGAGATTCATTCCCCGACAAACACCTTATGGCAATCCATGTTAAGGAACCTGAGAATGATCCATGGTATGCAAATTATGCTAATTTTCTAGTATCCAAGGTCATGTCTAGAGATTTGACATATCTTTTAAAAAAGAAGTTCTTATCAGATCTCAAGCACTACATTTGGGATGAGCCTTACATTTTCAAATGCCCAGACGGAATTATAAAGAGGTGTGTGTTTGGTAAAGAGACACAAGAAATTTTAGAACATTGTCATAAAGGGTCGGCTGGAGGACATTACAAGGCCGACATTACCGCAAGGAAAATATTTGAATCAGGATTCTACTGGCCAACTATCTTCAAAGATGCTGCAAGACATGTCAGGGAGTGCGATGCATGGTAGAGAGCTGGAAATATTTCTTCTCGCAATCAAATGCCCTTGACCAACATTGTTGTGTGTGAAGTATTAGATATTTAGGGTATTGATTTCATGGGACTTTTTCCTTCTTCACGGAAAAATAAGTACATCCTGGTAGCAGTGGATTATGTGTCCAAATGGGTAGAAGCTGAAGCACTGCTGACTAACGATGCTTGGGTAGTGGTTAAATTCCTTCAGAGGTTGTTTTCTAGATTTGGGGTACCAAAAGCATTAATTAGTGATAGAGGGACACATTTATGCAATTCTCTACTCGAGAAAACATTGAAGAAATAGGGAGTAACCTATAGACTTGCTACCGCCTATCACCCGCAAACAAGTGGTCAAACCAAAAATACTAATCGAGCGATAAAATGCATAATGGAAATAATAGTAAAGGGACACATAAAGGAATGGGCAGATAAGCTCGATGATTCTGTTTGGGCATTCAGGATCGCTTATAAGTCAC
>BQNB010072383.1:0-32456 GCA_026074375.1 Tanacetum coccineum
CCTTAATTATTAAGGGGGCCGCCCAGACAAAAAGGCAACTCAGTTTGCCTATATATGCTGGACCATTCCCCACCGATTTTCTAACCTTTTGCACATTTTCTTTCTGTCCTAAATCAGTTTATACATCTCACACATATTCTAAAAACCTTTGATCATGTACTCATAAGGATTTGTTTCCAAGTGATTCAAGCTTATTCCTCCAAGTGCAAGAGAAGAACTCTCGTTTTCATCAAGATACGAAGTTATGTAGTTAGTGTATTCGTGACATGTCTTACATTCACAATGTATAGATCGAGTCCATGTATTCCAAACTTGTGTAATAGTTAGATCATGGTAATCATGGTGTATATAGTTGTAAGATCGAGGTGATCATAGGAAGTATAGTTAGATCAGAGTGATCTTAGTAAGTAGTGTGGTATGTGTGTAATTACATATACCTTTTACTTAATAAAACGACCCTAAACGCACATAAAATGCCATATATACGCTTGTTTTTGTGTTTGTACTGTGCAGGTACTGGATATTCACTAAAGGACAAAAATGAATCCAAACCGGACAAAACCGAGAGCGGAATTGGAAAGAGCACGAAATACCGAAGCCGGAGGCATAAATATCTTATTGGGCCAACCCGTACCCGAGTTAATGGGTCGGGTCAGCCCAATAGTATTTATATACTATTAAAAAGCCCAAAGTTAAAACTAGCCCAATCCCTTTTTATTAAAAAACCAAACGGCCCAAATAGTTAAAAAAAAGCCCAAGCCATTTTCCTGTTAAGCCACTTAACAAACGTTAACCCACTTAACAAACATTAACCCATTTACCCTTATCCCACTAACTCCGTTAGTCCCAAAAGGACCTTGGCTGCTAACACACTTATATTACTCAAGGACCAAACCTGCCAAGTCCTCAATATTTTTATTCACCACAAGGACCATACCTGCAATAAACATATATGAATTGAGGGTCCATTTCTGCCTACTCACAAAACCTTAGAACAAAAAAAAAACCTTGTCCCGCCATGTACTGTATATCTCTTACACAAATTATGTGTGCCTTGCAATAACTCGACAAAACCTCACCCCATGACAAACCCATGAACCCTACACCTCAGCCCACCTCACTAACCTACAAAAACACTTTGGAAATCTTGAAACGCCCCATTGGACAGAGCACAAGGACAAAGAATAGAGGGTTGAGATCAAATTGATTGGGCTTCAAGCATATTAAAGGGCCATGATTAAAGCTTTGAAGCCTCTCACCAAACAAACACAACTAGCACACAAGTGAAGACACACAGCAACATATAAAAGAAAGAAGACAAAGAAAATGAAGAGATATCTAGGAGTAGTTGTAGTGTAGTTTTTAGTGTAAGTTACTTTTTAATGTTATGTCTTTAAAATTTTAGTTTTATTTACTTTCAAGTCTTGTAACACTTTATGTTTTTAATGAAAATTTCAAGTTTTTAAGTTCACTCAGAATTCTATCCTTTAAGCTTTCTTATGCACTTAAGCTTTGAAGTAGTTCACAAGTCATTTCTATAAGCGTTTTTAAGCTTATACATCTGTTAAACTCATAAAAGCTTTTACAATAGCTTTTTATGAGTTTAGTTTTTCATAGAATCAAAAATTCTATTTTCAAGATCATTGGAGCAAGGTAAATTGTAGATGGCCTTGGTTTAGAGCTTCTTGGGAAGCCATAGGATGTTTTGGAATCTATTTTGAGTGTTTAAGTCTTATCAAAAAGCTTCGACCTTTGTAAGTTTGCATTTTCCATTTTTAGCTAATTTTTATGATTTTTATTAATTCTGGTCATTACTTGTTTAAATGTGTGTAAATTGCTTTCTAAATGCTACAGTGATGCTACTGAATCTAGTTCCAAGGTTTGCTTGATATGTTTTAGTGTTAGAATGTGTTTTGAAAAATCTAAAGGGGTGTTTGGTTATCAGTTTAACTTAATAGTTAAAACTGCTAGTACACCTTAAGTTCTAAAATCCACTTTTAATTTGATCTTAAAAAGTCTTAGAGTGAGTTTTAACAAGTTTTGAATGAGTTTTTTGGAGTTCCATGTTTAGTTTAGTTAAATTTTCCAAGTCTGCTAGATTGGTGAGTTTTTGAATCTGTTAGATTATAGGTTTTAGTTAAAAAGCTTTGGAGCATGTTTTAAAGTTTCTAGTGTGGTTAGTTGCACCATTTGAATCTGTTGTTAAACCTCTTTTACTGTTCCATTAGTTTTAGTGAGTTTGTTCAATTCTTAAGTTCACTTCTGTGAAGATTTTAAACTTTTAATTTGTGCTAAGCTTGATTTCATGATCAAAGGTGTTAGATTGTGTTTTTCATATTCAAAATGCATCATATTTCATGTTCCATATCTGGTCTTAAAGTCTCTTCCACTGTTTCATTGTTTAAAACACAAATGGGTCAAAACAGTGATGTTTTTCAAGATATGGGTTAGTATTAGGCATCTTTCATTCCCATTTTTAAGTTAGTTAAAGTTAGATTTAGGCTTTGATCTTTGGAATATAAGCTCTTTGGTGGGTGTTATTTTGCTGTTTTAGCTTAGTTTTAGTTTTTAGAACTTATTTGATAAGCTCTTTTGAGGGCTGCTAAAAGCATATTTTGGCTTTAAAAGCCAATTAGGCCTGTGACAGCCCCTTTGAATCATGTGATTCTTGCCTTAAATTTGTTTTCGATCTTGTTATTATAGCTTAAATTTGTAGTTTAGATGGTGATTTTGTTAAGTTTTAAGTTTAGAAGCTTATTTCTTAGTTTAGCTTAGCTTGATATAGGTTTTAAAAAGCTCTAAATTCTGTTTTGATTTTTCTTCAAGTCTGCTAATGTCTTAGTTAGGTCTGGTAGTTTTATGTTAGTTCTGGCAGGCTTATTAGCCATAAGCTGTGGCTTATGTAAGTTTAGTTTAGCCTTGTTTAGCTTCTTAGGTCTTAAGTTTAATTTTTAAAGCTTAATTGATAAGCAAATATTCCATCCGCTAGTTTTCTTAAGTTTTTAACAAAAAATTAGTTAAACTGTTTTCTGTTAAGCCCTTTTCTGGCTTATTAAAATCTTTTCATAAAAAAGTTGTCTTTTTAAAAGTTGCTTATATTTGCTTAATGTTCAAGTTTTTTTTTAAAAAAGAAAAATGAAAAAAAAATGTTTTTCAAAAAGGGAAGGCATAGGGGTCGAACCCATGACCTCCCCGGCAACGGCGCCAAAAATTGACAACCTTCTGACTAACCCTTTAAAATATAAACATAAATATAAATATAAAATATACTTATAAATATATAAATATAAGGATAAGAATCAAAAATCTCTCAATGTAGTAAATCCGAAAGTATGATTCCCAGGTCGTTATGTCCCAACGAGGCGTGAATTTGAAAATCGAGAATCGAATTGGAATATATGCTTGAATGATTAAATAAAATGCAAAAACAAGTAAAAGAAACCCTAAAACGAAAACAATTTAAGTTAAAACCTAAAAACGGGAACGTAAAAACGCGACTAAAAAAAACTAAATTATCAAAATTTAAACCTAAAATGAATTTTAAACTTTTAAAAAAAACTAAGTGACTAAAATGTAAGAACAAAGAAAACTAGACAAAAAACGAAAGCGTTTAGAGCTTAAAACACGAAAAACGTGAACGGGATTCAATCCCGTTCTTTAAAAAACAAAATTCTAAAATTTTAACCCTACAAAAGTAAAATTATTTTTCCTAAGTCCTAAATGATAAAAGAAAATTTAAAAAAAAAGAATTATATTTTTTTGACCTTTATTTTATTTAATATGAATTAAAAACAGTTTTAATGAAATAAAATGATTAAAATAGTAAACTAAATGAGAAAAATCTAAAAAATTTACAAAAAATACTTTGAAGATCGTTGAATCTATGAAAAATAAAATGGTGAACCCAGCTTATTAAATAAGCTACGAAATAAGCTAAATAAGCTGGATAAGCAAAATGACTAAAATGTGGTTAATAACTAAATTTTGTAAACTAGAATTGAAAAAGACCCTAGGGTAGTTGGTTTGTGTGTGCGTGTGTGAGGTGCTATAAAGGTTGAGTGGGTAGAGGTCAGGGGTTCGAGCCTTGCTCACCCCTGACTTCCCTACTCCCCTTTTTTTTCTTTTTTCTTTTTGAAAAACTTTTTGCAAAACTTTAAAGAACTTGTCAAAATAAGCAACTTTTATTACTAGGACTTTTTATAAAAACTGAAAGTAAACTAGAAAAAGGCAAGAATAAGCTGACAGTTTGCTTAAATACACTAAGACACAATATAACTAATTTTTTTTTAGAATTTTGGGCACAATAAGCAAAGGTAAAGCAAATAAATTAAAATGATTTACTATACCTAAAAAGCTAGTTTAAGCAAGCAAAAATAACTAAGTTCTACTAAGGCCTAAACTGCTTGTCATTTTTAGACAAAATAAGCACAAGTAAAAGGGATTTAAGCAAAGACAGTTTAAATGCTACACCTAATAAGCACATATAAACCTAAATTAAGCAATCTAAACTAGCCAAGAACTGAAATAAGCAAATAAGCACTTAGGGGCAAAAACTACTCAAAACAGCCTAAGGGGTCATTTTTAAGCACATCAATGGATCCTTATGGCTTAATAAGCTATATCACCTTAAAGCTTGACCAATAAGCTTCCTGAATCAACAATTGGATAACAATTTGAAAATTAAAGAAGCTACAAAAAAGAGTTATGAAAAAGGCAGTGAGGCTCAGTACATGCTGATTTTACAACTTTTTGAAATGACTAAAGGGGCTTATTGCAAACTCAAAATAAGCTAGTAAAATAAGTTTAAAATTTAAAATAAGCTAAAACAGATGGAATCTACCCTATAAACTGCTTATGTTTTCAATTTCAGCATCTAAAACATACATTAACTAAACTAAAAGAGAGATTGAAAAAGGGCTTTTTTGGCTTGAAGCTGAAATCTATCACTTGACAGAACTTGGGCAGACTTAAGACAATAAATGCCAACATCTTCTATTTTATCCTAATGCATTTGAACACTTACATGAAGCATAAAAAAAATTAACTAAAGAGCATTTATAAGATCTAAGCTACAAGCAGTTTGCAACAAGCAAAAACATTACAATTTTAAACCTTATATGCAAAAGACCATGAAAATTAGTTTAAGGCTTTTAAATCTTATAAAAGCTGATTAAAATAACTTAAAGAAGCTTAACAAATTTGGATTAAGGACCCAAACAGCTTTACACTAAATTTTGACCCATTTTGGGTCTTACCCCAAACACCCCTTTAAATATAGATTAAGCAGTTAAAGGCTAAAACAGATTAAGAAAAGCAATAAACTAGATTAAATAAGCATTAACAAGAATAAATAAGCACAAATAAGGCAGAAGTAAACACAGATAAGCAAAATAAGCTATAGAAAAGTAAAAATACAGAAAACGGAAAAATTGGGAAAATGAAATCTTACAAAAGTCCAAGCTTTTGGAAAGAAACTTAATAAACCAATTCATCTTATCACACACCTATAACTTACCATTAAGCACTAAACCAAGGCCATTCTTAATTTGCCCTGCTCCAAAATTCTTGAAAACATGTTCCTTTCTTAATGAAATAGTAAAGTGATAAAGAGCTTTTGTAAAAGCTCTTATAAGTAAAAAAAATTGTTATAAGCTTAAAGGAACTTATGTAAATGGCTTGTGATGTATAATAAGCTTGAAAACATAATAATTTAAAAGAGACAGAGTTGTGAAAACTTAAAAACTGAAATTCACATTAATTTGTTAAAAGATTACAAGGCTGTTGAAAATAAATGACAATAAGCTTAAAACATTAATTAAGACATTAAAAATAAAATTAAAACTACAACTACTCTACTCCCCTTTTTTCTCTGTCTTCATTCTTCTCTTTATATGCGGGGAGTTCTTTGCCTTCTCTTTCTTGTGTTTGTTGTGTTTGTTTGCTGAGAGGCCTCAAAGCATCATCTAAACCCTTTATTAATCTTGCTACCCAAGCCAATTGATCCTAGACGTTCATCATTTGTCATTTTCCTTCAACTAATGGGGTTTGTAGGGATTGCCAAGGTGTTTTGGTGTTTATGGGAGTGGGGTGAGGTGGTGAGAGTGATGGGGTGAAGGTTTTTGGCTGTTTGCTACCGTGTCATGTGGGGGGGGGGGGGTAGAAGATGTACAGTACAAGGGGTTCAGGGTTTGGCAGGAAACAAGGGTTTAAGGGTACAGGGTATATCAGGGTAAAGGTTTTGGTGATTGGCAATTATGGTCCCTGAACCTATATAGTGCAATTGCAAGCATCATCCTTGTATTTTTCATCTTTGGTCCCTAGAGTTAGGTAAGGGTTTGCACCGTTAGTCCTTTTGGACTAACATTGTTAGTCCTTTAGGACTAATGGTGCAAAAGGGGTAGAAGGTTTTGGCTTAACGCCCGTTAAATGGAATTTGGGCCTAGTTTATGCAGTTTGGGTCGTGGTGGGTTATAAGGGTTGGGCTTTTGTTTTAATTAAGTTTAATAGGTAAGTGGGCTGACATGGGCCCACTAGGTGGGTACGGGTGGGCCCACTTTTGGCGTCATTCAATCTCATTTTGTTCGTTAATAAAATATGTTGCTTAAAAAACTTGAAAATCCAAAAATATTCTCCGTAACCTCAAACTCCATTTAATTCTTTTCTACCCTCTATATTGTTTTAATTCTTATGCGTCTTCGGACTATCCTTTTTTAAATCCCCTTTACGCATTAAAGGATTGTCTCGTCTTGTGGAGCTTTCTACACTACAGACTATTGTTGTTCTAAAGGGAGTCTCGTAGATAAGATCATTCGTGAACGACCCCCTCAAAATTGTGCAACTTGTGGAGACCCGGTTGATGGTCTATATTGTCGACCTTGTGCTTTTGTGTGAAAGTGTTTGAATGAAGGTTGGTATACAATTCATGATGAAAACGAAATTCTAAACACTTCCGAGTCATCCAATGACGATACTAACGTTGTTAGTGCACCTCAAGAGCCATTCGTCTTCAATCAAGACCCCGGTAAAAATTCCTCGCAAAGTCCTCCACATATTGACCACCATTGTTGTTACGAGTGTGGGGATTCGTTAGATGATATCTTTTGTCAACGATGTACTTGTAAGTCTTGTGGGAAAGGTGCTCATTATGGATACAATTATCCATCGCAAATTTTGATTATCTCTAATCCGGAACCATGCTATAATCAAAACCTTAATGAGATCTTATAAAATTTGAAAAATTTGCAACAACAATGCCTTTTTGGTACATGCCAACAATGTGGTTGTAATGAATATGATGGAGTTTGTTTTTATTGTACTGTTGGAAATGGAACACCAATCAATTTTTCAACTCCGTACTCTTCTAACGATTCTCCAAGTTTTGCAAACCACCCTCCATAAAATTTTCAAAGTTTTCAACAACAATATCTTTGTTGTGAAAATTGCGGGGGTCCTCATGAAACTTACCAATGTCAACCAATGAATGAAGACTATTATCATGAGCAAAATTCTTGCTATGATCCTAATTCTTTTGGTTTTGACCAATTTCAACCCCCACAATATACCGTCAATCATCCTATCTTCAATGCTCAAAATACGCTTCTCAATGCTCAAAATGAGCTTATCAATTTTCAAAATAAGCTTATGGAGCAAATGACATCCATATGTGATAAGGCTAGTCAAATTATGCAAAAGAAGGAAGAAGAAAAGCGAATTGCGGAAGAGCAAGCGGCCAAATATTGATATCGGAAGATTCCCATTTACTACGATGATGACGATAACGAAGAAAGTTCCATTCCCTTGAAATATATTATTACTTCTGGACTTCCTCCGTATGTTGCAGTCACACCCGTTTTACTAACCGAGGAGCCCGTTGACTCTCTCATAATGGATGATGGGCATCTTGACACTATTCCAGCAACGGAATCAAACGAAGTAATAAAGTCTAGTGTTGAGGAGTTTGTCCCGATCCCAAGTGAGTCCGAGGGTATTTCTGACGGTGTGTGTGATGTGCCTCTTTGTGATAACCCTACCCCTCTTGAAGCTTTCAAAGATCACTCTGAGATTGTCGTCGATTCCAACGATGATTCTTCTTCGAGTGATGACGATTCTT
The DNA here is from genome assembly GCA_026074375.1 of Tanacetum coccineum. NCBI lineage: Eukaryota > Viridiplantae > Streptophyta > Magnoliopsida > Asterales > Asteraceae > Tanacetum > Tanacetum coccineum. The sequence continues at coordinate 8,111 of BQNB010072383.1, forward strand.
TCTCTAGTAAGGACATCGAGTATGTCGATGCATCACCTCCCGATGCTGAGATCGTCAGCTTAGAGGTGGTTGAGATTGTTATCCCGGAAGTTGGAGGGATTGATACTGATATTCTTCTAACAATTAAAGACGATAGCCTTTAATTGAAAAAATTGTTGAAATGTCAATCTTCTTAGGGCTAAGATCCAACGCATTAACAAGAATATCCCACTTCATCTTCGATGTTAATGACCAAGTCTTCCTCCACATCTCCTAACTTTTTCTTGGAGGAGACTAACACCGTTGATAATTCTTTACCCGAAACTGAAACTTTTTGCTTTAATCTGGAAGAGATTAGTAGTGGCAGTCCCACTTCTTATTCAGATTTATCTCTTCCGGATTATGAAGCTTTCTATCTCGATGACGATCATATTGAAGAGAAGAGTAGTGGCAGTACCACTACTCATGCTGATTTTTCTCAATATGATTCGTTCATCTTTGATCTTTCGAATGATCCGTTTCCTCCTGCCGATAGGAGTGACTTTTATCCTGAGGAGTTCGCCGATGAACTTGCTTACATCATATCTTCACCGGTATATGATTGCTTCTATTTTAATAGTAAACCAGATCTTGTTTTCTCTCTTCTTCCTTTCTTTCTAAAACACATATCTTGATCACTAACATTCTTTGATTTTGTTTCAAGTGATTAATTCTTTCTTCCTCCCTTCTTCACCTTCTATGTAACACCCCCAAAAATATGTGTCGCAGCGGAAGTATGTCCGGGGGAGTTACTTCATAATACACAGCGCTAGATACAAGAGAACGACCTCTAAATGTGTCGTTTGAAAAATAATCTCGTTGATTTCCTTGAAATTGATATAACATTTGTCCCATAATTGCATCACCATGAAAAACTTGAATGTATAGACTCCAATGCACTTCAAGTAAGCCAAGTATCTATATTACTTGAGAAAAACATGCTTAAAATGGTCAACATAAAGTTGGTGAGTTCATAGGTTTTTGTAAATACAAATGTTGAACCAAAGTTCTGTAAAATGTGTATGACCATTTAAATCCTTAAATGTCCTTCCAAAATGTATGTATGATTTATAGAAATCAAATAGTTGTAAAATATGTCTGACTATTTCAATCCCTAAATAGTCACAAAAGTATAAGTATAAAAGTTGGATCTCCATTGTTCCAAGTATGTATTGCCACTTTATTCAAGGCAACGTAAACATCCCTGTGTGTAATAAACCATGATTACGATTACTCTAAGTTCATGAAACCGCTACGTAGACTTAATTGTATGCCAATCTTTTCAGGCACTGTGAGTGTTCATTTTCATGTGAACGTTGTTGCGCTGGCCCTGAGTCTACCAAGCCAGTCGCGATCCGATATTTGTTGTGCTGGCCCTGAGTCTACCAAGCCAGTCACGTGATCCGACATGGTATAACGTTCGTTTGCCCAGTGATCGCTAATCACCCGAACGGGGACTGTCAATCCCGAATAGATCTATTTTATAACATTCGCGCTCACCCTCCGAGTGATTCACAGTTCATGCAACCTAAGCTAATCCGTAATCATATAAGTGAAAATAAAGTTGTTTCGTTCATAGATGAAAACAAGTATTGTATCTCAACGCGAGATATGAGAATGAGTATGGAAATCAACCAAGTAAATGCGTTTGTAAACATGTATGCAAACGAGTTGTAAATGAGCACGTAACGAGTTTAAATCAAACACGTAATTGAATTTGTAACAAGCATGTTCTCACCCCAAAAATATATGTAAAACATGTAAAACGTGGGGCTATGAAACTCACAATATCCTTTAAAAACAATCACATTATTATAAGGTAACCGAGTAAGTATAAGAGTTTGTAGACAAGCACGTATCCCCCTCGCGGGTTTATTAAACATTCAAAAGATTGAAAAGTGAGGTTATGAAACTCACCTCGATGATGAAGAACGATTGACAGATAGGCATCTAATATGCACAACACCAACGGAAGACGAAGCGGCTCGATCAAGAAGTTGCAACTAATCTTAACGGCTAAGTCCCACTAGCCTAGGATAATGTATTTGGGCTTCCGATGAATGGTTACATCAACGCGACACGTTGATAAAAATTTAGATTTAAAGTTGTAATAGTTTGGTGGTTGGTTAAATAAAATAAGTCGAAAAGTAACGCAAAGTGTGTAATATATTCTTTATATATTACATATAAAAATAAACCCTTATATAACTCGTACCGTGAGTTATATAACAAATACAAACAATCCGAAGATTAATGTGACGTATATAATGCTTTGCAAGTATTATATAATAAGTGTGAGTAAATAATTATACCAAATATTTCGACACCAATTTAATTAATAAAAAGTCCTTGCATAAAAGTAGACACACGTCTTAAAGTTATGAATTAAACAACCGATGTTTGTAAAGCTTTTACAAAAGTTAGGATTTTACCTTTATTCAAGAATTTATAAAATAATTATTTTTATAAATTTATCAGAATTCCACTGTATTTATAGTAACTTCCTGACCAGTGATAGAAGTCACGCTACCTCAATATAGAGAAGTATCGGCCAGCGATCGTAGAGACTGCTCTCGTGTGAAAGTGGAGTTGAGAACAAAATGTCTCGCCGTCGCGCACGCTGAGAAAAAACATCTCACCCTATCGCTCGCTGCTCGCCATTTAAGTGGTCCACGTACTTCCCGCGACCGCCCATTGTGTAGGATATATATATAATATATAAGCAAACACTCAACCAATCACCTTTAGCCAAGGATTGGTCAAGAGTTCACAAATTAAAATATATATGTCCGGAAGTATGATTCCCGGGTCGTTATGTCCCAACGAGGCTTGAATGGAAAATCGAATGACGGATTGATGATTGATGTTTGAATATGACAAGGTTATGATTGGTTTTCTATTTCTACAAGTTAAATATGCAAAAACGATTAAATAAAACCTAAAAACGAAAGCTATATAACTTAAAACCTAAAACGGGCACGAAAAACGAGGGTCAAAAACCTAAATTTTGCAATTTTAACCCTAGAACACTTTTTAAACTAAAAATAGATTCTACTTGACTAAAAACGAAGTTTAAAAAAAACTAGATCGAAAACGGAGTTCGTTTGGACCAAAAACGAGTCAAAACAAAAACGGGAACGAATCCCGTTCTTTAAAAAGTGAAATTTTGAGAAAATGACCCTATGAAAAATTTAACAATTTTCCTAGAAACTATATGAAAAAAGAAAATTTTTAAAAAAAAGTTTATATTTTTCTGACTTTTATTTTATTTTTTATGATTTTTTAAAGTTTTTAAACAAAATAAATTATAAAAAATACTAGACGTTTATAAAAAATTCTAGAAAAATTACACAAAATAGCTAAAAGAATGTAGATCCTATGAAAAATATAAAAACTTACACAGCTTATCAAATAAGCTGTGTAATAAGCAAAAAGTGGGCTGTAAGCTTAAAGCCCAAAACACCCTTAAATAATAAACACAACAAACCTCTACCGGATGAGCTATTGTAGCACAGCGGTAGAGGTGTTGGTTTATAGAGGGTTGAGGCTTGTTGAGGTCGGGGGTTCGAGCCCTAGCTCACCCCTGACTTCCAAGCTTCCCCTTTATTTTTTTTTCAATTTTTTTTACAAACTTATAAAGCACATAAGAATAAGCATTTTACTCAACTATGACTTTTTATGAAAAGCAATAAATAAGCTGGAAACAGCTTAAAAAAACAGACAGATTGCTTATGTGAACCAAGGCACAAATAGCTTTTCTTTTTGGCTTCTATGAACAAATAAGCAAATGAACAACACAAATAAGCCAAGATTGATGGTATACTAAACCTAATAAGCTAATGCAACTAGAAATAAGCCAGTAAAAACAGACAAATAAGCAAAATAAGCAAATTGGGTCAAAATGGGTCAATTCTGTCAAACAAACAGGACCTTGGATCACTTTTGGGGCTTATTTTTAAACCCTTAGAGTGAGACCCAATGGCTGGGCTTATAGGGGCTTAAAGCACACCCTTTAAGCTTACTAAAATTGCTTTTTAGAAAGAAAATGGTAAGCTGAATGACAGCTTAAAGAAGCTGTCAAAACAGGCTTTTGCACCAGGGGAGCCTTGGGCTTAAAAATAAGCCACATGACAGAATCTGATGGTTTTATAAGCTATTAAACTAAAAAGAGGACATAAAAAGCTACTAGAGAAAGCAATCTAAAGCTATTTTGAAACAAAGATAAGCTATGAAGAGCTTATTGAAAAAGCAATGACAGGCAGATTCACAAGAGCACAATTGCTTTATCTTTTTGGCTTTTTAAGGAAAATAAGCAATTCAATTAGGGGAATGAGCATACACAGATGAATAAGCAAGCAAAATAAGCATATAAAATCAAAAAGCAATAATTGAAAGCCACAAAATAAGCCAGAGAGTGGCTTATTAATCTTTCAGCACCAGGGGGCAGTTGAGCAAAACAGCTTTTGAGGGATCTTTTTGGCTTAAAAATAAGTCTCTTAAGCTGAACCTAGGGACAAATGGGGCTCACAGGTCTGCTTAATGACCTATAAGGTCTAAGAAAAAGCACTTTGTTTGGTCTTTGGGACACAAATAAGCTCTTGGTGAGCTTATGAAAAGGGCTGTTAGGCCTTTTGGGTGAAATTCTAAGAAATTTGGCAAAAACTTTGGCTTATTAATAAGCCACTAAATAAGCTAGAAATTAAAAACAGACCTAAAACAGATTTAAAAGAGCTTATAATGAACTTATTTTCTAAAATTCAGCTCCTAAAACCTTTTTAAACCATCTGATTTTTCGAATTGAAAAGTGAGCTTGATTTTTGACTAAACCAACCCGAACTTAACTACAACCTAAAACTCTTTGACTGACACTTTTTAACTCAAAAAGGACTTAGAAAACCTACCTTAAGGATTGCTTATTGCAAGTGTACACAAATAAGCAATCCTAAACCTTATAACATCACAGTCAACACACTTGGTTTTTAAAACTGGAAAAATCAAATATATTAACCTTTAAACCGTAAACATTTTTGGTGAAATTCATCACTAAACTTGTGAAACCCTTTTTTGGTGTGAAAATTCACTCACTAAAACTAGTGATGAAATGAACCAATCATCTTTGTGAAACTATTGACCTATTTTGGGACCAGCAAATAAGCTTAAACCCAAACCACCTCTTTAAGTAGTTCTTTTTTTCTATTTTAGGCATTGTCCATACAATTAAGCTAAAATATCTTTAGTCGGATTAATATGCAGATATAGATTAATCTAAGTTGTAATAAAACAGCAAAGATAAGGCACTATATAAGTAAATAGAGATTTATACTAAAAATTGAGGAAAAAAAAAACCTTATATTCGTCTAAGAGATAAAATTAATAAAGGGAACCATAAAACTAAACTTTTCAACCCTAAGTCATTATTTCTGAATCAATTCCAAACCATGGGTCATCCTGTTTGACCCGAACCCTTTTTGTGCTTATTTTTGACTTTAAAAGTCAATGTTGACATATTGACGAATTGAAACCATGAGCTTCACTAGCTTAATTTACTTGAGTTTATCAGTTTTATAATGATGTCTGTAAGATACTTAGGAAAGCAATTTCAACACTTAGAAACAAAAATTGAGATGCAAGAATAAAAAAACTATCAAACTTTCATTAATTTTAAAAACTTGAGTACAATGTTGAAAGGCTAAAAAAAACTGAATTACATGAAATTTTAAATAAAAACTAAAAAAAATGGATCCCTTGACTTTCCATGGAGTTGGGGGTTTTATAGCCGAAAACCCATGAACTTCATTCTCTCTTGTGTGCTTTCTTTGTGAGGCAAAAGCACTAATGTGTGCTTGTTTTGTGAGTAGGAAGCCTCAAAACAAATCATGGCCCTTGATTTCCCTTTGTGTGCATTCGGATCATGATCTTAGCCCTTTATCATTGTCGAAATATGTGATTTACACAGCTGGGCCTCAATTCCTTGGGAGAGGTGGTAGTGGAGGTGGTGAGATGTGTAAACCCATTGGATAATTGGGTTGTTGCAGGTTAAAGAGGAGATGGAAGTCATGTGATGATGTATGGTGTAATTTGGCGGGAAATGTTGGGGTTAGGGTTTATCTGTTTAAATTTGGGGAAGAGGGTAAAGGTTTGGGTGGATGGCAAGAATGGTCCCTCAAAGTGTGTGTGCTTATTATACCACACGTCCTTGTGTTGATATGAGTTTGGGGAGTTGCCAAAAACAGCCCCCTTAACTCTTGTAGAGTTATTTCAAAAGTGGTCCTTGTGTTAATACAAGTATGGGGGTTTGGCAGTTTTGCCCCCTCTACTTGTATTTTAAGTAAGTTGCAAATTCAGCCCTTGTAGTCTTTTTATCCTTGCAACAACTTAGGGATTTGGCATTTGTGGTCCCTCAAGTTGTATTTTCTGCTTCAGTTTCTCGGAGTTGACTTTGACTCTGTCGGGGTTGACTTTGACTTGATTGACTTTTGGCTTCGATTTGGCTTTGTCTTCACACACTTTTCCATTCCGTGATCAGTTTTGTTGTTTTTGGCTTTGTTTTTCGTCCTTTTGTGTGATATCCGTTTCCTGCACAATACAAATGCAAAACAAACATATATTTGGCAGTTTTTGTCTGTTTTTGGTCATTTAAGTCCGTTTTATTGGATATAAAATATGTGTAATTAAGCACATATTAAATCCCCCATACTAAGATATTGCCGTGTCCTCACGCAATGTTATGAAGTAAACATTTACGAAAACTAAGAATCTCGATCCCCCTCGACTAATAACCTTGAAAAGTAGCTAAGTGTTCGTCAAGGGGAACTAAAGAATCAATAGCTTCGACAAGTCCCGTTTTCACCATTTTTTATATGTACACTAACTATCCCTAATATTTTTGGATTTTCCTTTTTCTTTTCTTAACTAACATGTTTGACTTCCTTTATTTTACCAACACTGGGATCATAGGATGAGAAGCGCCCTGGTATGTGTTTAATTACACATACCTTTTACCTTTAAAAACGAGCTAAAATAACCAAAAACGGACTTAAAATGCCAAATATATGCTTGTTTTGCTAATTGTATTGTGCAGGAACGGATATCTAAGAAAAGGCCGAAAAACAAAGCCAAAACGACAAAACCGAACTCGGAATGGAAAAGCAGGAAAAGACAAAGTCAAAGTCCAAGCCCAAGCCTGAAAAAGTCAACAGAAAGTCAACCCAAGTCAACCCCGAAGCCAAAAGTCAAGAAAAACAAGTTTAGGGACTAAACTTGTAAATCCCTAAACTTGTTTAAAGAGAAAAAGAAGAAAAAGAAGAGAAGGGTGAAAACTGTCAATGAGGGAAAGTTATACCCCAAGGGGCAATTCTGCCAAGTCCACTAACTTATAACTACCAAGGACTTACGGTGCAATTAGTGTTATAACCTTTGGGGACTGAAACTGCCAAGTCCCCAAATTTGCATACAACAAGGACGTACGGTGCAAAGGGACTTATAACCATGGAGGGCCATACTTGCCAAACCCCAAACTTCACCCCCAACGTTCAAAATCACTGTTTATCTTCCCAAGTGGTTTCCCGCCAAAATCCCTAACCCCACAAACCTGCCATTGTTTGACTTCCCACAATGCTACTTAAAACCATCACTTTCTTTATAACCTCCACCCCCGTTGGAATTTCCAGTGGTTGGCAATCCAAACCCCCACACCAAAACCAATCAATTGGTTTATAAGTTTCGGCAGTGGGCATCAAGAAAAATTGAGGGGCCTAAGGATTTGCTTGACTTTGCACTGCCTCTCAACAAACACAATTCACAATTGTGTCTACAGATGCTCAAAGGCAAGAAGACAAGGAAAGACATATGCCTATTAGTCGTATTTTCTACTATAAAATGCCTTGCTATAGCCATTGTGGTTTAAAAGTAGTTTTTTATGTAGTTCCAAGTGTAGTGTCTTTAAAGTTGTTTTGGTTATTTTTAAGTTAATATGTTTTTTTTGGTACTTGTAATTCACCTATGTGTTAATGAAAATTTTAGTAAGTTTTTCTTATTTGTGTTCATAAAGTTTCAAGTGTTTTTTAAAATTCTTTAAGCTCTCTATTTAATGCCATCTTTCTAAAACTTGTTTTAGAAAGAAAACTTTTAAGGAAAATTCGAAATTAAAAGAAAAGATAGCATGGGTATTGTCTCTATTAAAAGCTAAGGATGAATAAGCTTGAATTGGATGGTCTTTATTGGTTATAGCTTAGTTTAAGCTTATTTTTAAGCTATTTGTGGTAGGACTTAGAGCTTATTAGGTCTCCAAAAATCCTTTTTGAGCAAAGGATTAAAGGTACAAATTCTTGTTAAATTTTGCTTATTACTGTAGCATAGCTTATTTAGCTTATTTTTCAGCTTATTAATGTCTTTTTATGCTTATTAGTGTTTAATTATGCTAAAGTATGCCTCTTAGTTACTTTTTCTTCATTTCCATGTAATTTGCTTAAAACTGTCAAGAAGTGCTATTTCTGTCTAGCTTATTCTCTTCTTTTTAAGTGCTTATTTGTCTTGCTTTTTATCTTTTTATAATCCTACATTGCATAAGTAGTATTAGTGTTTTTAAAATTTCAGTCTAACTTAGCTTTCATAGTTTTTTAAGTCACTTTTAAAAATTAAAGGGGTGTTTGGGTTAACACTTAAAACGGGTAAAAAAATGTTTTTGGTATGGGTTGGGGGCACAAGATAGTTTTAGTTTGAGTAGTAAGCTGGTTTTAAGCTGTTTTTATAAGTTGTTAAGTTTGAAAATTGTTTTTCAAAAGTTTTATAAATCATCTTTAAAACTGTGGTGTTTTAGAAAAAGTTACAAGAGCTTATTTAATAAGCTCTTGTAATTGTGAGTTAAGGTTTCAAAAAAGAGTGTTTTAGTGTGTCAAACAAGCTGTTAAAAACCCTTGGTGTCATTTGACTTTTTGAGTCAAAAACACCCAAGTTGTAAGTTTAAGTTTTAAAAAGCCTTTTTTCACTTTAAAAATTCAGCAAGTTTAAATGTGTTTTAGAAGCTAAAAATTTGTGCACAAATCCATTTGCTAGTATACTTTAGCTGTTTCAACTAATTTTTCAATTTTGAGCTTATTTGACAGCTTTTAAAAAGCTGTCAAATAAGCCCTTGTTTTAGTGTTAATTTCCCTGGTGCTCTATGGGCACAATACTTTTTAAAGCCTTTCTAACTAGTTGTTTAGTGTACTTAAGCCCAATCTTTTGGCTTATTTTGAGAGCCAATAAGCTCTTTGTGAAATTCCTTCAAGTTTCAGCCCTTAAAAAGCTCATTTGATGGCTTATTTTTAAGCTCAAATTAGCCCTCTTCACTGTTTTGCCTAGTTATAGTGTAGGGACTGCTTATTGTTCTTTTAGGCTTATTCAGCTTATTTCATAAGCTAATTTTTGCTCCTAATAGCTTTTTAGGTTTGTGTGATAAGCTGTGTTTGCTTGTTTTACTTTTTCCTTGGCTTAATTTGTGCACACAGCCCAAAACTTAAGCCCTTTTAGCCCTTTAAGCTTGTTTTAGTTTCTGTCCAACTTAAGCTCTTCTTTAAGCTTATTTAGTTTTAATTTCTAGCCTTTAGTGCTTATTTAGGCTAGCTTAGGTTCTTTTAGCCTATTTGTCCAAGGTCTAGCTTTGGTAGCTTAATTGTCCAACAAATCCAAAGGAACCTTAGCTTTTTCAGCATGTTAAAGCTTGTTTTTAGGCATTCTGTCGTTTTAAAAGCTAATTTTTAGCTTATTTATAGCTTTTCAAAAAAAGTTGTAGTTGAGAAAGTTGTTAAGCCCCACGAGCTTAACAACTTTGTTTTACAAAGTTTTTCAAAAAAAGAAAAAAAAGAAAGGAGACAAGGGGTGACCCGGGCTGAGGCTAGTCTCTAACCGGGTCTCAACCATCGTACACCTACTTTTTTGTACACACAATACCCGCTGCGGGGGCCCCCCCGCCCCGGGCCCCTTGGGAATTTTCTGTTATTGTCCATGGGGGGGCCTATTGGTATTTAGGGGGTTTTGGGCCTTTATACGTGTATTAAGCTGTTACAAGCTTATTTAGGGCTTATCATTCAGACAAACTTTTGTTTCTTATTTTCGGAGGTTAATATAGGTGTTTTCAACTAAAAAAGTTATTTTTAGTAAAATTTTCTTTTTAGTATTTTTCGAAGTCGTTTAGTTTTTTTTTACAATTTAATTTAGTTAAATAGTTTTAAAAATTCATAAAAAATAAAAAAATTATCAAAAAAATATTTTTCTTTTTGAGATAATTTTCTGTAGTCATCATAGTTTGTGAAAAAATTATAAAAACTTTTAAGTCTTAGGGTCATTATTTACAACTTTTCGTTTTTTTAAAGTGCCGGTTCCCGGGTGCTGGCTGGGTTTGAGGTTTTTTGTCCTTGACTCGTTTTAGGGTCAAATAAACGAACTCCGTTTTTGGTTAGTTCTTTTTCATTCTTGGTTTATTTGTTCCTTAGAGTAGTTTACGAAGTTGAAAATTCCTTCGTAGGGTTAATTTTGAAGGTTTTTTTGGTTTTTCCCCTTTGTTTCGGGATCCTGTTGCTGTTTTTCAGCTTAATTTCGTAATTTTTAGGATTTCTTAAACGTTTTGTTTTATTATTGTTAATTTGACTTTTCCACACTCTCAAATCAATTCTCTCCTTCAAACTCAAATCTTCGACTGTATCGATTTTCCAGCACAGCCTCATTGGGGAATTAACGACCCGGGAATAGTTTATACTGCTCCTGGCTACTTTATTGATTTGTTGTTTTTTTTACTATTATATATTTTGTAATTTATTATATTATATATATAGTAAGAATTATTAACTAATCAATTTTTGGCGCCGATGCCGGGGAGGCTGTGATTCCGACAATCGTTGCTGTTGATTCTGTGTTTGACCTTGTGCATATTATCTAAAAACTAAAAAAAAACAAAACATAAATTATGTAAAAATTATTTCTTTTATCTTTTTAGTATAATTATCATTTATAAAACTAAAAAAAAAAAAGAGAAAATCAAAAATACTAAAAACATTGTCTTTAATTACAAATAAAATTCACAAATTGGTTTTTAATGCACAAAATTATAATTTCTCAAGGAGTGGTCTAATTATTCATAATACATCCGAGTGAACTTTGTGGTTCCACAATTCGAACAAAAAGATTTAAAACTTGCCTTTTGTGTCACTAGCGAGGTCGTTCACCTTTAAAAAGATAAACAAATCTATGAGGGGTATTAAGGCGGGTTGTTCACAGGAACTACGGCCTAAAGGGGAAAAAGGTTTTTATTAACTCGCAGCTTCCTATTCCTACGCTCCTTTTTGTGCGGTTTTCTTTTCAAAGAGTTACGAGAAGCTTTGTTGATTTTAGGCTTAAGTTGTATCTTCATTATGTCCGTTATTTATTAAAATAAATTGTGAATTTCTTTTTGTTAAACCAAAAAAAAAATTAGTGTAAATTTTCTTTCTTAGTGTATGCACACTCGTTCCCAAACTCGAGATCTTCCATAATCAACTACACCAGGCCCCACCTAATGTTGTGAACAGTTTAATCTTGAAGAACCATTGAAAAACCCTCTCCTCCTCCCACCTACAATGGCTGTTAATGTACCATGGTCAATTGCTCGGAAGCACCACCGAGGGTTACGAAGATGCAACTTGTCAGTCCTTGAAATCAAATGCTAAACTTTGAGTTGAAGCATGGTTTTAATCAACCTGTTCCCAAACATGCAAGGTTCTATAGGACATGACAAGAAGATCCTCATGCCCTACATTCAGATTTCAACAAGATCACTACTTCGATGAAGTTTCCTCGAACGTTCCCGAGTACGTCGGTTAACAGCTTATTGCTTTTCTCATTTTTCACTCGAGGGTTTAACCCGGATTTGGCTTAAAAAAGAAACACCACCTCGATCGATTCAAAAAATGGGATCGATCTTGTTTCCAAATTCATCATACAATTTTCCCTCCTTCAAAAACCAAACAAATCTTCGAAATGTGTAAATCACGAGATTTCAACAAAGATTTGATGAGGTTTTATGAAGGCATGGGATTCAATTTAACGATCTTCTTCAGGCATGTACAATCATGGATTTTCGGAACTGCCTCAAACTTGATACATTCTATAATGCCTTGAATCTAATGATCAAGATTCGGTTTTATTTCCCGCCGCGGGTGGCAACTTTTTGGACATAAATGCCTCGTGATTGCCTAAGAATCATCGAGAAAGCAAGTCCAATAGTCTAATTAACGCAACAAAACCTGTTGTGCCAAGTGAGTGCGAGCACTTCACCCCGGAATCTCTTCCGAAGATTGCTGAGTTAAATAAGAAATAGTGAAAAGCTTTACTTCCTTGACAAGAAAAATCATTCTCCCGTCCTACTCCTGTCAATCGGTTGAGCAAAAGTTTGTTATTGCGTGGTGCTCATTTCTTACCAAAAACTTGTCCAGCCACTTCTGCAATGTTTATAGAGATATTATCCAAGATATGTCTATCACGCCTTGCCGCAGCTAATTTCAACCTAAGGAAACACCGGTTCGGTTATCGAGCCCAGATTTCCAAATCAAATTTGACCTCCCGGGTTTTCTCCCGTTCAAAAACCATCATATGCAAAATCAAGGAAATAATCAGAATACGTTACAACCAAAACCGGGGAATTTTATTCTAAGCTCCAGCTTACAAATCCCCGGTTATCAAGGTCAAGTCTATCGACCTTGGATTGTTCAACCTCCTGCTTATCCAAGCTCCAAGCTCTCATATTCAAGTGTTTCAAAGGGAAGATTTCCCATAGCTACGTAAAAGATAATGATGCTTTTGTGATGAGGACATGCTAATCAAGGTTCATGCACATGCAAAATCAATTGACCAATTCACGGACTGCTTTCCTGTTTTTGTCGCCTTTCAACTACCGCTCTACTTCGGAGAATCTCTTCCTAGTAACACCGTTACTAACCCGAAAGAGGTCATTAGATTGTATTATGAGGAGGATTTTTAAAAGGTTTTACACTCGACGTGCAGTGGTGTAGCTTAATATGGGACCCATGATTCTATTTTTTTTTTTTTTTTTTTTTTCTTCTTCTTCTCTAAGTAATGGGACGTGATACCGAGGTCCAAAGGGGACACGATGCATCCTACCTAATAACGGAGACGCAACGTAAGAGTCCCCACCTACGGTTGTCCTGTAGTCTATCAAGAATCATCTTGAACCTGCAAACTGCTCCAGTTAGTGCCTCAAGGCCTAACCAAAAAAGCATCTTTCCATTTCCTTCAAGAAAGAAATGATGGAAAGGACGTCGTTGGAGGAAAGCTTAACGACCAAATTGAGAAATTCTATGAAATCTTTCAGGATTTGATGTTTCGAAATTAGCTTTACGGAATTGCCTTGATGTCATGCCAAAATTCGCCTCGACTACTCAAAACCTTAATCGGAAACAAGAAAAGAGTTGAGTGAAATGGCTAGAACCCCATTGAACGAGAATTGCTCAGCCGTCATCCTAAACAAGTTACCAAAGAAACTTGGAGACCCTGGCCGATTTTTCATTCCATGTGAATTTTCCGGGATTAATACATGCAACGCCTTGGCCGATCTTGGTGCAAGCATAATCTTATGCCATTTCGTCTGGAAAAATCTCTCTCTTTCTGAAACTACCCCAACTTGCATGACGTTGAATTTGCGGACCGTTCAATCTCTGAACCAATCGGTATCGCTGAAGATGTCTATGTGACGGTAGGAAAGTTCAATTATCCTGTAGATTTCGTAGTGTCGATTAGAGCCAGACCCCCGAGTACCTCTAATTCTCGGGAGGAGTTTCTTAAAGACAACGGTTCGTGCTTGATTCGATGTATACGAAGGTTGAATGAAATTAACCCTTCGTGTTGGCCAGAGAGGCCATTACATTCAATATGGACCAAACTTCGAGGTATCCACGGCTGACTACATCATATGGATACGGCAATACTGAATTGACATCATTGAATGGTTGTGAAGAATACTCTCAAGAAGTTTCTTGGTTTTTCTCATATGTGATCTCGTAGTGGCAATCCAAATCATTACTCTGATCATTCGTCTCTACTTCTTCTCCAACCTGTAACTCCATTCAGGACTGTGTCTTTATCTTTTCGAAGAAAGAAGCCGACTCTTTCAACTTGCTTTTGAGGGATGATCCAAACTTCACCGGAAAGTTGATCCAACTTATTATGACCGCCTGAGGGGGAAATAACTTCTCCTCGAAGGCAATTCTAAATAGTGAACCATCACCACCTCTCAGGAATTATTTTCTGAAACTCGAAAAGATCTTAAAGAATTTGTGAAGCAAATCATGAAATTTCTTACCGTTAATGAGCCCCCTGAGCTTGACACTCATGATTTTGCAACACCTCTTTGGATTATTGCATTTTTGGAGGGTGACGACAAAGCTACCCGTCATAATTACAAAATACTTGAATAATGAGGAAAAGGCAGCTTTCTAATGGGTTCTTAAGTCCCTACAAGCGAGCATCGCCTTGGAAACTTTTCCAGATATAAGGGTATCAACCTAGAGTTTTGTACACACAAAATTCTCATGGAAGAGGACTATGAACCGACGGTTCAGCATCAAAGACGGGTGGTGAATCCAAAAAATCCACAGACCGTCATCAAGAAAGTAGTTGAAAAGCTTTCTTGACTACTGCGATTGATTTGATCCGATCTCATGACAGTCCATGGGTAGCCCGGTTTGCATTGTGTACCAAAGTAAGGGTGGCATTGACCGTCGTGTGACAAAAATGATGAGAATGATCTCTTACCGACTCGATTGGTAACAGGTGAGAGTGTGCATCGTCTACTGAAAGTTTGAATTGAGGCTACCCGAATAGGACCATTCCCACTTCCCTTCATGGACCAAATGCTCGAAAGACTGCAGGAAAACAATTCTATTGTTTCCATCGTTTGGGCTTTTCGGGTTATTTCCATATATCCTATAGATACAGAAGTACCAAGAAAAGACAACCTTTACATTGCCCATACGGAACATTGCTAACGTCGCTATGCTTTTGGGCTTTGCAATGCACCCCGGCACGTTCCAAACGATGTTTTGATGGCATTCTTATACGACATGATCGAGAAAAACCGAATGGAAGTTACTTCTTCTTAGTGTTTTTGGATGACTTTTCAAGTCTTCGGATATTCTTTTCTACATGCCTAGCCCACTTGGCAAAAATGTTAAACGGTGTGAAGACACCAATTTGGTCCTAACTGGAGAAACGTCATTCATGGTAAAAGAAGGCATTGTTCTCGGACCAAAATCTCATTCAGGAATTGAGGTTCCGATCGAGTCTAAAGTTGATGTTATCGCCAAGCTCCCTTCACCGACTTCAAGCTGTGATAGGTAGTCCGAAGTTTTCTTGGGCACGCCGGTTTTTACCGACGATTCATACAAGACTTCTCCAAGATAGCCCGCCCAATGACTCATTTGCTGAAAAGAGGACTCCATTTTTATTCTCAAAAGAGTGTATCGAATCCTTTAATAACACTTATTAAAAGAGAATTGACAGAGGCTCAGATTTTGATTGCTCCCCGACTGTGGATCCTGCCCCGATCGAATCATGTGTGATGCAAGTGTTTTGCAATCTGGGGCTGTCCTAGGGCAACGAACGAAAGGCATTTTCAAACCAATCCACCTATGCAGCAAAACCATGACTGAAGCTCAAACTCACTTCACTACGGGATGATTCGACAAAAGAATTACTTGCGGGTAGTGTACGCTTTTGAGAAGTTCGGTCGTATCTTGTTTTGTCTAAAAGGCATAGTGTATACCGGACCATTCTGCTATCATGTATCTCTTCGCTAGAAAGATGTAAGCCAAGATGATGCGGTGGATCCTTTTGCTCCAAGGAATTTGATGTTATCATACGAGACAAAAAGGAGCAGAAAATCTGGCCGACGATCATCTTTCTAAGATTGAGAAAACCTCATCAAGATAAACCCTCGCGGGAGAAACAAGGAGGGAAATCACTGAAACAATTCCCTCTCGAAAACTCTTGGATCGTTTGCTCTTCGTGTGTTATAACCCCATGGTTTGCAGAGATTCGCAAACTTTCATGCAGGGGAACTTCGTTGTTCAAGGGAATGTCATCCCAACAGAAAAACAAGTTTTTCAAAGATGTCAAACACTATTTCTGGGACGACCCCTTCTTGTTCAAAATCTGTGCGGATCAAATGATCCGGCGGTGTGTGCACGGTAAAGAAGCTCTCGACATCTCGAGCTTTGCCACAAATGGGACCATGGGGGGACATCACGATTACAAATTCTCACCGCAAAAAGGTCTTTGATGCCGGATTCTTTAGGCTTCAATATACAAAGATGCTCACGGTTGGTTAAAAATTGCGACTAGTTGCCAAAGACAAGCGAACAAAATTTCACAAAAGGGTGAGATGCCTAAAATTCCATCCAAGTTTGTGAAATCTTTGACGTTTGGTGGCATCGACTTCATGGGACCCTTCCATCTTCTAAAGGCAAAAATAACATACTTGTGGCTGTTCGGACTATCTGTCAAAATGTGTTGAAGCAAAGGCGCTCCCCACCAACGTACGCCCACCCTCCGATTAGTCTGCATCATTTTCTTATAATATCTTTTTGCCAGATTGGTGCTCCACATGCCATCATCGTGTGATGTCGGAAAACATTTTTGAAAATTGGAACCTGTTTGCAATAGGTCATGCTTAAATATGAGCTCACTCATAGTCTCTCCCCGGTATAACCCCAGGACAAGGTGGGGCAGGGTATGAAGTATCAAATGTGGGTTTAAAAAGAATTCTTTGAAAAGGAAACGTGGTAGCGGAAATCGTGCCTCTTGGGTGGACAAGCTTGATGACGCTCTCTGGGCACTTCCGTACAGCTTACAAAAACCCATCGGGTTTGTAATACGTACAAGAAGGTATATGAAAGGTGTTAGCGCTCAATGTTATAGGAGTTAATAAAGGAAGTTGTTCCGTGTCCAGACCTCACTTGGGGTGAGATTGTTAGCCTTCAATTTATTAAGTCGAAACGGAAGCTCGGTCACTCTACGATGGAGCTTCGGTCTTTAATTAGTTAATGTTGTAACAGGATAATATCGGGAATCGGGCTCGATAGATAATATATAATTGTTATGTTTTTGGTTTTAATCCCAAACAAAACCCGAGCCGGTCGGGTCCTAGCTAAATATCCCGCGCGTCACATTAAATGTGTAGGGGTATCTATATATATTTAGATATTTTCTAAAATATCATAAATTATATATAGATATTTTTTATTTAGAAAACTATCTTTTCATAATTATCTAAAAAAAATTCTTTTTCATTATTCTCTTCTAACTCCTCTCTCATCTCTCTTCTCTCACATTTTGGTTTTCTCTCTCTCTAGTTTCTTGATTCGTGATTCGTGTTATGTTATGAAGCATTAAATCGGAACTAACAAAAGGCTATGTCATCTACCGATTGAGTGGAGCACAAAGCTTACTAGGCCCTTTAAAAAACAATGCAAACTTTGAATCCTCCAAACAGCGGTGTGGTGATCAACGCAAAGTTCAGCTCCAATGAATTAAGTGAACTGATGTGTTCATGCCTATGAAAATTCTTTGCTTATAAAGAGAAAAAACTAGAGAATTCATGGACACAAAGATCAAAAACGCGGTTTTCAACGGGTCGGTGATCAAGTTCCTCCTTTTAACTCAAGATTGAAAATTTTCTCGGCAAATTGAAATCCCGTTGGTCAGGACCATTTACCATTGTTCAAGTCTTGTCATTTATTGGGGTGGGGGGGTCCAGGGTTCACCGTTGAGTTATCTCAGAATCTCCGGGCCCAAACTTTAATAGTAAAATGGTCATCGTCCTCAAGCACTACTTTGGAGGTGATTTTCCCTGCTAGGATTTCCTGTGACCCTCCAAACATTCCCTCATGACAACATTGGAATTCAGAGAATTGGGTCAAAGATTTAGTGACCCTATTAGCGCTTCGTGGGAGGCACCCCTATGCTTATCTAGTTTATCAGTAGTAGAGTAGTATGGCTAGTTAAGGAATAAGTGTTTAGTTGTTTTGTGCAGGAGGCTGCCTCTTTCCTTTTCCGTGTGTTGTGTTTTTGGGCTTGTATTTTCCCAGGATGTCCGGATTATTTGAAGCCTTCTCGTGCTAGTTGTCCTTCGTTCACAAGAGCTTCACAATCCTCCAAATTCATTGGAGATTCACGATATCTAATCTGTATCCGGACTAAGTTTATCTTTAAGCTACTCATTAACGGCTTTAGGGATTTACGTATGAAACCCTTTCGTAAACATCGAGGACGATTTTTCATATATAGTATGGGGGTGGGGGGTATCTTCCGCAATTTGATTTTTGTATGCAAAAGCCGATGTTATCACGTTATCCCGTTTGTACCCACCAAAATTTCAAAAAAATGAAAAAATTTAAAAATTTTCAAAAATAAAATAAGTGTTTTGTCACAATTTTGACTTTCCTGCTGGGTAGAATAAGAGTAAATTTTGACTCGATCGAGCGTGTTGAGCTCTAGCTTATTCCTTAACTTTTAGACTAAGCATTCGCGAATATTCGCGAAGAACGAAAAATGATAGTGTTAAGTATGAGTTGGATGCTAAACAAGGATTATTTGGAAATCTTAAGAGCTCATGTGTGTAATTTGTCGCTTTTTCTCCCATAAGATTCTAACCTGATTAATATACGTGCTACTTTTGGAAATTAAACTTAAATCAATAATTTTTATGTAGTATATAGCAAAAACTTTAGACTTAGTTCAAATTTATACTTGAATTTTTCAAAAAGACGTTTTCCCAATATAAAAAAAATGATGAAAAATGCAAAAATATAATAAATATAAACTGTGGGTTGATAAAAGTTTGCTGTATCTTGCCGGCTCACAACCGATGTTACAGCCTTCTAAAGAAAGCCCATAGTAAGAATAATAATCCGAGACTGATAAAAGTTTGCTGCATCTTGCCGGCTCACAACCGATGTTGCAGCCTTCTAAAAGGTCGAGGGTCACA
Organism: Tanacetum coccineum; assembly: GCA_026074375.1. Classification (NCBI taxonomy): domain Eukaryota; kingdom Viridiplantae; phylum Streptophyta; class Magnoliopsida; order Asterales; family Asteraceae; genus Tanacetum; species Tanacetum coccineum. The sequence goes on from BQNB010072383.1 coordinate 27,141, forward strand.
AATTGCATAATGGTTAATATTAAGTGTGAATAAAAAGTCTCTTTTTGTTAAATTCAAATATGCTTTTGAACTTTGGCTATTTTATTTTATAAGCTATGTGCATACGGAAAACCTAAGAGTTTATGAAACCTAAGGTCCGTGAGTCCCGATACTAGTCTCTGTGGGGTGTCAAAAGCCTGGTCACTTAACCGCAAGGTTGGGATGTGCCGAGACGAAAGTCGCTACATGGGATGATCTTGCCTTCAAACTCATTATTCTCGGGTGGAACGTGAAACATAGAATGTTGCAAAACATTGATCCATGGTTGAAATTCAAAATAGCACATACACCTAAGATATAAATTGTCGGGAGTGAAAAGTTTACAAGTTGCAAAAATGAGTAGTGTTAGCATCTTACCTCATAATTAACGGTGAAAAGTTTAAGCTTGGTTTGGAATAAGTGAAAAGTCGGGAACGATGAATTTATCCTTTTAGGGTCATTCTCATATCGAAATGCATTTTGTTCTATGATCCCTTAAAGTTATAAAATAACGAAAGTTAAACGTTCTAGTTAGTTGATTAATGTGAAAAATGAAAAATACAAAAAGATGTGTAGAAATAAGTGTATATATATATAAAATGGTAAAGACGGGGATTTTCAAAACTTATGAGTCTTTAACTCCCTTAATGAACACTTAGCTACTTTTCGAGGTTATTAGTCAAGGGTGATCGAGATTCTTAGTTTTTCTAAATGCTTACTTTATAGCATTGCGTGAGGACACGGCAATACATTAGTATGGGGGATTTTTGGTATGTGTTTAATTACACATACCTTGTGCCTTTAAAAACAAGCTAAAATAACCAAAACGGACTTAAAATGCCAAAAATATGCTTGTTTTGCTAATTGTGTTGTGCAGGAACGGATATCTAAGAAAAGGACGAAAAACGAAGCCAAAAGGACAAAATCAGACACGGAATGGAAAAGCATGGTAAAGACAAAGTCAAGACAAAGCCCAAGTCTGAAAAAGTTAACCAAAGTCAAACCCGACAAATCCAAAAGTCAAACTTGAAACCATAAATAAAGAAAAAAAAGTTTAGGGACCAAAATTGCCAAATCCCTAACTTATTTGATGAAGAAAATGAAAGACAAGGGTTAATTCTGCCATTTTCCTAAAGTATAAACCACAAGGACCCAATCTGCCAAAGGCAAATTGTTGTACATCCAAAGGACTACACTTGCAACACACTATATAACTTTCAGGGGTGTTTCTTGCCAACTGGCCAAACCATTTACACACAACGACGAAAATTGCAATAACAACTATAACCATGGAAGACTATTTATGACAAAACCCGAAACCCTCACCCTGTTTTAAACTACTGTATATCTTCATCACCACTTTCTCGCCAAAGCTCCCAACCCCACATTATGTCCCTTTCAAGCCTCGTTGACTTCACCACATACTTCCAAACCCGTCACTAACCTAAACCCCACCCCTCACATGGTCAATGTCCATGGTGGCAATCCAAAAAACCTCAATTCGATCAATGGTTGAGATCAATTTGAGTGGGCAACAAGAAAGATAAAGGGTTCAGATTGCTTTGTGTTTCTACACACACAACAAGCACACATGACTCATTTGTCTCTACAAAGAAGCACAAAGAGAAGAGGCCAAGAAAGAAAAAACCCTAGCTCGTTTTCTATAAAAGCTAAGCCTTTGTAAGCCCTTGAGGCAAGTTAGTTTTTTAGTGGGGTTAATATACAAAGAAGTTACTATACTTTACCAAAAAGTTCGCCTAAGTTACTTAACTTTCATTTTGTTCACTTAGGTTATTGAACTTTTGATAAACATGCACCCCCATAATTTCAATGTTAATCCGAGCAACCTGGACGTATATTTTTAGGTAAGTCAAGTAACGTAAATGTCATGTTTTTACAAGTTCAATGATGTTTACGTATATTTTTGCAAAGTTGAGTAACCCCAAATGTCATGTTTCATAAGTTTAGTAACATTAGTGAACAAAATGAAAGTTTAGCAACTTAAGCGAACTTTTTGGGAAAGTATAGTAACTTCTTTGTATAATAACCCTTTTTAGTGTGTAGTTTTTTTAGAAGTTCAATTTTAGTTTGCTAAGTTTTAAACTAGCTTTTATGTACTTGTGATTTTTAATGAAAATTGAGGTTTAAGTTTCAAATTGTGTTTCCAAATTCTTGTTTCTTTTAAGCTCTTATATAAGCTCTTTATAACCTGTTGTTAAACTTTGATACAAAATTTAAGGAAAATTAAAAAAAAAAATGGGTAGACTTCTCCAATGAGAGTCTAGAAATGCATAGAGCGTGTGTAGTAGTTAGTAGTAGTTAGTTCTTTATTATGCTTAATAAAGAAAACCTTATTAGTAACATAATTGTGTTCTTGTTCTTTATATTCCGCTGTTCTTATCAATCATTGTTATATTACCCTAGTTGAGTCCAGATCTTGGATTCTATAATTGGTATCAGAGCCCCGTGGCTCTCGATCTAGGGTTTATAAGGTTTTCCTATGTATTTATTTTTCTGTAATTTTTTATCTATAAATACGTATTATAGGTCCACAGACGCCCTTGGATCTTGAACAATAAGGATGTGTATGGTTCATTTTGGAGGTTCAGTTTATGCTATAATTCTTGATTAGAAAAGTTGCACGCTCTTTAGAAATATTTTGGGGGGCATATGATACCATACATTTCATGATATGATTATTGAGGAAAAAGAATAATCATAAGCATTGAGTGGTTTCTAGTTGATCCGTCTGAGCTCACTAAGACTATCGACCATTGCATGTGATCGCCATGCATATATTGACTACAAGAATTATCCAAATACATTTTATTACATGATATTGTAATAAGCATGTCTTTTTCGCACTGAAGGAAGATTTGATCTATGCTACTGAGTTCAAGATTCAAGAGATGGTGAGTATACTTGTTAGCCTCAATTTTATTGAGTCAATAAAGGAAGCTCGTTCCCGTGTTCAAGACCTCACTTCGGGGGAGATTGTTAGATCCCCTATTAATTGATGTACAAAAGTGGGAAAAAGAATTTCTGTGTGCAAGCGTATTTATTGTATGACATTTCTACCATTGTTTCTTCAGTAAAGATTGTTTGTAATAATCAAATAGGGGAAGATTGTTAGGAATCAGCAGATTTGAGTGATTCCAAACCCATAAACAGAATGAAGAAGAAGAAACAAAAGGAAACAAGGATATCTAAATGAAGGAAACAATGATCAAGATTAATGTTTATTGAAATCAACATTAATGTTGAAGATATAGATTAGTCAAACATTAATGTGATTAGTCAAACATTAATGTGATGATTAATGTCAATTAATTAGTTTCCTAATTGTATTATGTTTTCTTTTGAAACAATAAGGACCTATTATGTAATAGTTAGTTAGCTTTATTAGTAAGCTAGGGTTTCTTGTAACCTCCCTCTATTATATAAAGAGGGTAGGCGTCTAGGTTACAAGTATCCATTAATAAAGACTTCATCCAATGAGAGTCTAAACACGCATAGAGCGTTGGTAATAGTAGTTAGTAGTTTCTTTATATGTTGAATAAAGAAAGACATTATTAAGTATAATGTTGATTGTGTTCTTCATATTCTGCTGCATATTTTCAATCAATGTTATCATACCCTAGTTGAGTCCAGATCTTGGATTTTACAATTAGGTTTCTTTTATAGAGAAGAAACCCTAAATTGGTGAACAAGAAAACTAAAATCTCGTAAGAGATATACATCAATATCAATCTCTTCCTAATTTATCTCATTCCTATATTAATGAGATAATACTAGAATATAACTATAATTCCTTAATTACATTAATTACGTCTATAAATAACAATCAGCAGATTCTATCTCTGTCAGCAGGAACGAGAACATGACCAGCAGAAACATAATCAGCAGGAACGCTACTTGAACTGCCAGCAGGAACGACTTAATGCTATCAGCAGAAGCGAACATCTCTAACAGCAGAAACGACACTTAGTCGTTTTCAATAAGTTCCAACGCCACAACACCAAGATTTATAGTGGTTCGGCTACGAAGCTCTTCCTCGTCCTACTTCACTCCCCAAGTATCCGACTCGAGATTTCACTATGTCAACAAGCTCCTTTAGGCGGAGAAAACCGTTTACACGTCGGTTACATTGTTTTCCGACACTAAGCTAAATTTCGAGTCCTAATCTTAGCTAGAACCAATCTACCACTTCACTAATGTATTTTAAGGACTAAAATACTAACCCAGACACGATCAACACAATCGGATTTATACACTATCCGATTTTGTTGGATTGTTTTACTGAATAGATTATAACCTTCAGCTTGCAAAGAGTTTGCTCCTTTAGATAATTCTAAAGCAACAATAATGAAACACTGAGTAAAAACTATTGATTATGCGGAATCTAATCAATAATGCTAAGAAGAACAATATTGAATATCACAAAAGAACTTTTATATTAAACCTTGAATCGGCCTAGGTTACAGATTACAAACTATGATTACTATTGGTATGTGCTTAATTACACATACCGTTTTCCATTAAAAACGGACTTAAATAACTAAAAACATACCAAAATACATTGTATTTGTATGTTTGCTTTTGTGTTGTGCAGGAATCGGATATTCAAGAGAAGGAACAAAAAGAAAGCCAAAAGCAAATAAAACCAAGCACGGAATGGAAAGAACAAAGTCAAAAGTCATCCAAGTGAAGAATATATAATTTGAAGGACTAAAACTGCCAAGCCTCAAGTTGTATTGCTAAAATAACAAGACAAGGGTCAAAATTGCAAATCGGGCAAAGATTGCATTCAAGTTATACAACTTGAGGGGACCAAAGCTGCCTACTTCCCTAAAAGCCCTCTTTCCCGCCCAACAAAAACCCAGGTACAACTTGGATGTCGTCCCGTACCTTCTACCCTGCAAAACCACTCGACACCCTAGCCAAAATTATTTCAACCACCCTACTATTTCCCCCAGCTGTATAAATGCCATGTTGGCAATCCCTCACCCTTTCTAAGCATTTCGATGGCTGTGATTGCCTCAAAATAAGCTCAAAAAAAATTGAAGGCTGAGATTTGATTTAAAAAATCCCCTCACACAACAAGCACACTTGGTTGAAGCTCTCACAAAAGAAACACAAGCTGCAAGTCCAAGAGTAGAAGACTCCGGCTATAAATAGAGTCTTTTGTAATGATAGAAAAAAGTTAGTTTTTTTTTGTTTCTAATTTTTAATATAACTTAGCTTATTTTCAGTTATTTACAGCTTTTACTTTCAGCTTTGTAACATTTTCAAGTTTTA
>BQNB010072384.1:0-27985 GCA_026074375.1 Tanacetum coccineum
ATGATAATTGTTATGGTGTGGCAGTTGTTGTTGTTTATTGTATTGGATGGGTTTGGTTTTATGTATGAGTCTTTTGTCATTTTGCTCCATCTCATATCTGTTGAATTTTTTTGATGGTCCGACTCTAACTCAGTTGAGTTTGACCGGGTTAACTCGGTAATAACCGAGTTGACTCGGTTTGGGATGAGTTTTAACAACTCGCTATAGTCTTCTCAACTCAACTTGCTATTTTCTGACAACTTGCTGGTCTGAGGAAATTTGGGCAGCATGACGTTTGATTTTGACATTAGAGAGTTGTCTTCAATTTGTACCTGTAACTCACTGGTAAGACATGTTATGTCAACTCGCTACCCCAACTCAACTCGCTACCTACCTTCTCAAATCCCTACCTATCACATTTGTACTTTCTTTAAAATCTGGATCTGTGTTCCTTTGTTGGCCAAACCGCTACCAAGAAACTTATAAAAATAAGTTTGAAAAAATTGTCTTGTAAGCACAATATATATATATCAGATTTGAACAAGTAATGAAGGCAGAATGATATAACAACATGTATAATCCGTTTTTGACTTTTTCACAAGAAAAAAAACATAAAAAATAAGTGAACAGTAACCAAGACGAGTGAACAGTAACAAACAGTTACTGGGACATTAACAGTAACCGGCATGAACAATAATCGAACAACAAACACATGATACGATACACTCTTGCAGCTCTGATGCCAATTGTAAGTAATAAGATATCACTAACAAATTATTTGATCTAGAGGTCGGGGAGGATTAAACAAATACTTAGCCAATTTATTAGAGAGAGAAAGGAAAGAGTGTGTATGTGTTTTTGAGAGAGAGAGAACATACACACACCTTATGAGATATTACAAAATGAATCCTCACCCCTCCATGGAAGTATGGAGGGGGTATTTATAGTCCTAGTGACACACAACTATCATAACTAGTCATTATTAGTCCCTACGTGTCACGCTATAAATGAACTAATGTAATTCTGGATATGTCACCATATTTTAAGGCTAACATTAATGCTGCTGGGCAACATGTTAATACTGTCAGTCCTGATATTAATACTGGTAGTCTTAAACTTAATGATGTTGGCCCATTAGTTAATACTGCTAGTTCTAATAAACATGATAGCCCTAAAGACATGTTCACCATGGGAGTTAGTCCTACACTTGAAGCCACTCATATTGAGTTCTTCAGTGATGAAGATGAACCAAAAGTTGATTTGGGGAACATCATAAATTCCTATATAGTTCCAACCACTCCCAATACAAGAATTCATAAAGATCACCCAATTGATAATGTGATTGGTGATGTGAAGTCATCTGTTCAGACAAGAAGAATGACAAAACCTACTTCTGAACAAGGGTTTCTCAGTGATGTATATGAATAGAAAACACATTGTTGGGTTTTAAAAGACTTTACAACTTACTACTGCTAGTTCAACATCGGTGCTGCTAGTGAAGATTTAGTGGTCCTGAGAAAGACTGAAGAAAATAGACTAAGTCTTTAGTACTGTTAGTGTATAGTTAGTACTGCTAGTACATTGTTAGTACTGTTAGTATAGTTAGTGTTGTTAGTAGTAAGTTAGTGCTGCTAGCATATAATAGGTAGTGCTGTTAGGAGATATGCATGAGTTATTATAGGAATAGATATGCATTATCCCCTCATGTGTTTTGTAAGCCCATTAGGGTTTTCCTTGGTGTATAAAAGGAACCCTAGGCATAGTCAATAGAGATAGATCAATAGAGATCAATTAGCAATCATAGCTTGTAACCTAGTACGATTCAAGTTATTATATAAAGTGTGAGTTTGATAGAAGATCTCTTGTGTTTTCTTAATACTGTTCTTCTTAAGCATTGTTGATTAGTTTTCCGCATAATCATAGTGTTCAATCAATGTTATTATTGTTGCTTTGGTTTTTATCTAAAGTAACAAAAACCTTTGACAAGCCAATGTTTAGTAAGTTGTGTCTAAGTACATAAGTGTAAGGTACTTGTTAGGTTAAGACATAGTACATGGATTTAAATGATTTATTTCATGTATAATAGCTCAAGTCCGGTTCTAAGATGATATAGGTGAGAAAAATAATTAAATTTTGAGTATTGGGTATAAATGTGGGTATTTGTTTAAGTGTAGATAGGTAAAGGTGCTTCCGGGTACGACCGAATGTAATTTATTGCGAAACGTAAGCGTTTTACGTAACCAACAAAAATAAATTATGAAAAGTTATAAATTATACTCCTAATAATTATATAACACTTGCTTGATGTAAACTTTAATTTGTTTGATGTCCGTTTACATTGATCGTTGATTTTTAGTTTACGCGATTTAACTATAAGATAATAATTAAAAGCGAACGCGTAAAACTCTAAAAATAAATAATGGAATTTATTAAAGTTGAAAATAACCTGAAAATGAGAAATGTTACATAGGTAATGAAGAATCCAAAAAGATGCAGAAAAATGTTCTAAAACATCAGTTTGAAAATTTTTCTACTGCATCAAATGAATGTCTGGACAAGGCTTATGATAGGTTCTAAAAACTTATAAGTCAATTGGAGGTTCATGGTGCTCCAATATCAAAGGAGGATATCAACCAGAAGTTCCTAAGAAGTCTTCCTCCTTTATAGAATCAAATTGCTCTAATCATGAGAAATAAGCCAGACATTGATGAGATTGATATTGATAACCTCTACAACAACCTTAAGGTCTATGAAGATGAGATAAAAAGGTCTTCAAGTTCCACTTCTAATTCTCAGAACTTGGCATTTCTTTCCTCTGAGAACACTAGCAGTACTAATGAAGCTAGTACTGTCAGTAGAGATTTTAGGGTTAGTACTGCTGGTGGAATTAGTCAAGTTTCATCTACCTTATGTGCTCATGATGTAGCATGCTCTTTCTTTGCAAAACCAACAACCAGTCCTCAACTTGAAAATGAGGATTTTCAGCAGATTGATGAAGATGACTTAGAAGAATTAGATCTTAGATGGCAGGTGGCTATGTTGACTATCAGAGTGAGAAAATTCATTCAGAAGACAGGAAGAAACATGGATTTCAAAGAAAAATGACCTGTTTCACTTGATAAATCAAAAATTGAGTACTATAACTGTCATAGAAAAGGGCATTTTGCCAGGGAATGCAGATCTAAAAGGAATCAAGGGAAAAGATCTTATGGTAACAATGGCAGGAGCAATGCACCAATAAATAAATCCTCATCACAGGCACTGGTGGCTCAAGATAGTCTAGGAGGATATGACTAGAGTAATGATTTTGAAATAGAACCAGTCAATTATGATTTAATGGCAATCTCTTCTTCAAGCTCATCAAGTTCTTCTGACAATGAGGTACAAAAATGTTCTAAACAATGTCTTGAATCTTTTAAAACTCTTCAAAAGAATTATGATAGTGAAAGAGAAAAACATAGCAGAGCAAGACTAGAAATTCAGGGTTATGAGTTAGCCTTAGAGTCACTAGAATCCAGGATACTTGTACATGAAAAGAATGAAATGGCTTGGGGTGAAAAATATAAGTTTCAAAACTATGAGCTTAAATGCAAAGAAATAAAAATTAACAACCTTAACCTGGAATTAGAGAAAGTTGTTAAGGAAACAGATGAGTTAAAATTAAAGATAGAGAAATAGGAAGAATCATCTAAGAATCTTGATGAATTACTCAATAGTCAAATGAGTGCTAGAGATAAAAATGGTTTAGGATATGGCACACAGTTGAATGACATGAGTAACAATTCTAAAACTGATAGTGAGATTAGTTTGTGTGTTTTTTATGTCAGATCAAGTGATGAAGAGAACACACCAGCAAATGATAGTTTCTCTAAAGTAGATGGGTATCATGCAGTTCCCCCTCCTATAACAGGGAACTTCTTAACCCTAAGAGCTGACATATCATTTGTAGGTTTAGATGAATATGCCATCAGGAAGAAAATAATTGAGTAAAAAACAACTGATCTTAATACTAAACCAAGTGAGACTGTAGGTAAAACAAATGAAGCAAATACTTAAAAACCTAAGACAGTCTATGAATCAGTTAACAGAGATAAAGTTATCATTGAGGATTGGAACTCAGATGATGAGGATGATGTGTCTGAAGTGCAAACAGTTAGTCCTGTTAAGACTAATGAGACTCAAACAATTAAAACTAGAGTTGATAAAATTGATCAAACTTCTCAGAAACAAGGAATTGGTTTTAAGAAAATAAAAGCTTGCTTTGTTTGTAAAAGTACTGACCATTTGATCAAAGATTGTAATTTTCATGACAAACATAGTGATAAAATATGTGTACAGTAACTATGCCTGAAAACTGGGGTTAATACAAGTCAAAGGGTGGTCAAACCAGTATGGGATAATGCTAAAAGGGTTAATCAACAAAAAATTTCAAATAATTTGAAATACCCTCAAGCTAGAAGGACTTTTGTCCCATTAGGAGTACTAACCAAGGACAGTAAGACATCTAAGAATTATAAACCAATAAACAATTTGGTTAATCTGTTAGGCCAAAAGGAATAAGAGCAGTACATAATGTCTAGTTCTGGTAGGCGTTCTAGTACTGATAGCCTATTAGTCACTGCTTAGGTCTATTAGTAAATAGGCAAATTTGCCCAAAAATAAGCAACAATACTGTTAGTGCTATTAGACTAATTTACCCAAGAATGGACAATGTAAGACCAAAAGCCTCTTATTCACCAATCAAGAGGTCTTACTACACAAAACCAGCTTTTAGATCCATAAACTTAAAACAAGATGTTGAAACTTCTAGGGTTAAAAATATGACTACTACTGGGACAAGAGCAAATAGGTTATATCTGGTAAAGGGTAAGATGGATTTATGACCTTAGAAGTCAAGGTGGGTTTGGAGGACAAAGGGGAAATTACATAGATCATGGTCCAATAGATAACGGATCTTCATACTACATAAAGTTTTTAGTAGTTAATCCCAAAAGGATATACTATGTCTATGATGGACTTGGGGTCACGAGTCACTAATTTCTCTTACTTATATGTAATGGCAATACAGAAAAAGCCATTCTACAAGATCTGCAGTGGTTGGATCAGTTGTTGCTCTAGCCTTATAAACTGGACACTAGCTTATCTTTCAGAATAGAAATTACAATGGAGGCTCTTTGTGGCTTTTAGAAGTGATCCCAACAGGAGGTAAAAATAACGGGTAAAGGTAAATAAAAACTGCTAAATTTAGACTTTGTTGATGTTAATATTTTGTAGATGAAACTTAAGTTTAACCTTTTCTCTTGTCTCATAAATGTGTGACAAGGAAAATATAGTATCCTCTTTACTGACATTGAATGCCTTTATACTCGTCTCAACTAGACTTATAACTTCTTGATGAAAGTTCAAGTTGTACTCTAGAGTACCCTAAACAAAATGGAGTGTACAGTTATAGATTTAATGAACACTGTTTCCTTATGGAGGTTTTATCTTGCTATTATATGCTAATGCAAACAACAGATGTGTCTATAATTGCTGGAATTGGAGATTAGCTTCATTTGAATTTCAAAAATATAAACAAACTTGTTAAGGGACACCTAGTTAGAGGCCTACCTTCTAAGATTTTTGTGAATGACCACACTTGTGTTGCCTACAAGAAAGGTAAGCAACATAAGGCCTCCTGTAAGGCCAAGTTAGAAGGAACCATCAGAAAGCCCTTAGAATTACTTTATATGGACTTATTAGGTCCCTGCTCAGTTGAAAGTATTAATAAGAAAAACAGTATCGGTTTGGTCAGTTATGTTGTCTGTTGATTTAGGTAGATTTAGTTGGGTATTTTGCCTTAGCTACTAAGGATGAAATAAATGAGATCCTTTATAACTTTATCATAGGCTTAGAAAACCAATTGAACCATAAAGTTAAAATCATTAGAAGTGATCATGGGATAGAGTTTAAGAACCATGCTAAGAATGAATTTTGTGCTAAGAAAGGGATTAAAAGGGAGTTTAGTGTGGCTAGAACTCCACAGCAAAATGGTGTTGCAGGAAAAGAAAAATTAAGACACTAATTGGAGGGCTGCTAGAACTTGCTAGTAGTACTCACTTTTACCATGTCATTTTGGGGGAAGGAGGCAGTAAACACTGTCTTGCTATGTACGAATAGAGTATTAGTGACCAAACCTCAAAATAAGACACCTTATGAACTATTAATAGGTAAACCCACATAGTATTAGTTTTTATGAGACTGTTTGGGTTGCGCCTTGACAATTTTAATCACTTAGATACCTTGGGCAAATTTGATGGGAAATCAGATGTAAGGATATTTTGAGGGGTTACTCTACTTACTAGTAAGGCTTTAGTGTATACAACAAAAGATAAACAAAAAGTGTTATGAAGAGATATCATGCAATTGATTTCTTGAGATCAAACCTAATGTGGCAAGAAGTGGTCCTGATTGGATGTTTAATCTTGATTTTCTTACAAATACAATGAACTATATTTCTGTTAGTGTAGAAAATCAAGTTAATGTAGATGCAGATACACACGAACATAATGTTGCAGGTTCATCAGTAAAAGATAAAGAACCTACTCAAGAATACATACTTGCCTGCCACACCCCCCTCAATAGGCCAAGGATTTCAGTAGAAGATATGGTTCAAGCTGCACAAGAAAAACCTTCTGAAAATTCTCCTATAGACAATGATGTACATGATTCAGAAGATGTTGCTGAAAAAGAAGAACAATCTATGTTGACAGAAGCTGAACAAGTCTTGAAAGATGATCTTGAGAGGATGTTTCGCAAGAAATTGTAGCTTTAGCTATATAATGTTATTACAGACAAGCCTTTTAAAGACAGGAAAAGTAGAAGGCAGTCAGACCTACAGTATTAACAAACTTAATTATGGTTAGGCCACTGTTAGTACTTCCTATTCACCATTGGTTAGTATGCTAACACACCATCTCTTAGTGATCGCTAGTAGTATCCTATGGTGCAATACTGGTGGATCATCATTTGTCTATCTTGGAGGACAAATACCTATTGATGCATCTACTCTCCCTAATGCTGAATTACCCATTGACCCTAATATGTCTGACTTAGAAGATGATTCTAATGTATTTCCAAATGATGGCATATTTAGTGGAGCCTATGATGATGAAGATGTGGGTGTAGAGGCTAATTTTAACAATATGGATAACACCATTGATGTCAGTCCTATTCCCACACTCAGAGTTCATAAGGATCACTAGTATGTGTGTAATTACACATACCTTTTACCTATAAAAACGACCCTAAACAACCAAAAACGCACATAAAATGCCATAAATATGCTTGTTTTTGTGTTTGTACTGTGCAGGTACCGGATATTCACTAAAGGATAAAAACAAAGCCAAACCGGACAAAACCGAGAGCGAAATTGGGAAGATTGAAAACGGAGCTTAAACGGACATTTCTGGATCGACTCGACAACGTTTGTGCATTTAATGAAGTCAAGACGAAGTCAAAGTCAACCCCGGGATACGGCATTGGAAAGAGCATGGAAAAACGAACCCGAAACCCTATCATGATAAAATGGGCCGACCCGTACCTATTTTAGTGGGCCGGGTCAGTCCACTTTATTTAAATTAAACCATTTAGTCCAAAAAGCCCATAAACCCCTTTAATACATTAACCGGCCTAAACATATATAAAGCCCAAATGACTTAACTGTCGTTAAGTCATTCAACCCTAACAATCATTTTCGCTATTAGTCCAAAAGGACTAACGGTGCAATCCCCAACCCAACTCTAGGGACCATAGATTCAAAATACAAGGACTGAAAATGCAACATCATTATAAACATTGAGGGGCTTAAATTACCCATTCCCCAAATATTCACCACTGTCACTTTTATAACTCCACCTTCCTGCCAAAACCCACAAAACCCTGTACATCCATGTCACTTTCCTGCACGTGTTTACCCTGCAACAAGAGACAAACATATATCACACACCCTCTCATCCTCACCCTTACCCGACCTCACAAAACCACAAAACTACGCTGGCAATCCCTAATGCTTCCATTTGTTAAAGGGTAGAGACAAAAATTTGAAGGCTAGGATCAATTGGCTTGGTGGACAAGAAATATTAAAGGGTCAGGATAAGCTCTTGAAAACTCTCACAAAAGAAACACAACAAGCACACATTAACAACATATAAGAAAAAGAAGACAAAAGAAAAAAAAGTATCTAGAAGTAGTTTTAGTTGTAATTTTAATTTTTATTTTTAAATGTCTTAAGTTATGTTTTCTTGTGTTTAGATTTTTGTCAAAAAGCCTTTGTAATCTTTTTTTTTTCATTAATGAAATTTCCATTTTCAAGTTTTTAGTAAAAATAGTCTTTGACATCTCCTTACTGCTTATTTGTTTACTTAGCTTATGAGTGCTTATTTTCCGGTCAACATTGCTCCTTTAAGTTTGTTTTTACTTATTCATTAACTTTGTTTGCAAACTTTAGCTTAAAAACAACTTTTACCGTTAAAAAAATGTGCAACACCCTTTTAAAGGGGTGTTTGGGTTAACTACTCAAAAAGGGTCAAATTTGTGTAAAACCACTTTGGGTCAGATTGTCTGTTTTCACAAGCTCATTAAAGTCACTTTAATCAGTTTTTAAAAGGTTTTACAGTTTAAATATGAGTTTTGTAGTTTTATCTTAAAATGCTTTAAATCTGTCTTGACAAAACAGATTATTCTAGCTTATTTGATAAGGCCTTGATATTAGCTTTTAAGTATTGTTTTTATGCCCTTTTTGGTCTCCTAATGCAGTAGAAGTAAGTTAAGCATGATAATTTTTGACCATTTTGAGTTATGCAAGATTCTGTCCTAGTTTTTATTGCTTTTTAAGGTCATAGTTCAGCAGCCTAAATTAGATAAGCCCTTTTAGTTTTAAGCTTTGATTTTTAGAATATAAGCTCATTAGTTGTCATACTTTATCTTTTTAAGCTTATTCTAAGTTTTTAAGTCCTTTTAATAGCTTATTTAAGGCTGAAAATAAGCACCCATTGTCCTTTTAAGAAAGAACCAAAACTCAGCTTATGTTGAGTAAAAAGCTCTTTTCATTTAGCCTTTTAACTCCTTATTTGCTTTTCAAAATGATTAATTGTTACTTTTTCTTATAGCTAGAATTACTAGCTTTGTCTGTTTTCAAGTTTTTAGCACTAGATCTTTGGTTTGCTAGCTTATTTATAAGCTCAAATAGTGTCTATTAGGCTGCTTGCTTACCGGTTTTGAGCAATAAGCTCATTTGCTTATTTAAGCTTCCTAGCCTAATTAAATAGCTTATTTAGGTTTAGTTTTGCTTACTAAGTTAGTTTTAATGCATTTTAGCTTAGTACACTTAGGGTAGAGCTTATTGAGCTTATTTGCATTTCTAGTTTAAAATGTTGAGTTTAATTTAGGCCTTATGTACTTATTTTTGTCATTTTTAGTATATTTTGGCTTAATTTTTTTTGCTTATTTTTGTCGATCTGAGATTGCTTATTTAGTGTAGTCTTTATCTGTTTTAGGCTTATTCTCATTCCATTTTGCTTATTTCCCAAAAAAATGCTTAACTGTTAGCTTTTATATACTTACAAAAAAGTGAAACTGCCAGCTTTAGATTTTCTTATTACAGCTTATTTTTAAGATTTTGTAAAAACTCTCTTTTTTAAATTTGCTTATCTTTGTCTGTTTCATAATTTGTGCAAAAGTTTTAAAAAAAATGTTTTTCAAAAAGGGAGGCATGGGGGTCGAACCCATGACCTCCCCCTTGTACATAAAACCCCCCCCCCCACACTTAACACAACCTCTGCTAACACTAGTGCCCTTGGGACTTTTCCAACATAGTTTGCAAATAATATTCCTTTAACCCTTTTTTTGCCTTTTTAGCTACCAGCCCTTAAGGGCTGATTTACAGCTTATTTATAAGCTGTTTGTCCAAGCTTTTATTTTTCTTGCAATCTTCATACATTAAACTACTTTCCCTGATTTTTTCATAATTTTCCCATTTTATTTACTATTTTTAATGATTTTTTCTTTTTAAAACTGTTTTTAAATCATAATAAATTATTAAAAAGTCAAAAAAATATAATTTTTTTTCAAATTTTTTTTATATCATGTAGGACATAGGAAAAATAAATTTGCATCCGTAGGGTTAATTTTGCAAAATTTCGTTTTTTAAAGAACGGGTTTAAAACCCCGTTCTCATTTTCGCATTTTAAGTTTACTTGCCTTTATTTTTCTGTTCTCGTAGACTTAGGTTTTCCTTTTAAGCCTTATTTATGACTTCCATGAATTTTAAGTTCATTCATTTGCCTTTTTTTGCTTTCCCGTAGTTATAGGTTTAATTTCCGGTGGTCCTTTTTATAATTTTCCGTTGTTTTAAGTTTATCGTAGTTTAAATTTATGTATACTAGTTCCCGTTTTGTTTAGAAAACCCAATCAAATCCTTCTTTATTCAAGCATCCAATTGTCAAACCATTAACGTAACCGTCAATTTCACGCCTCGTCGAGGAGAAACGACTCGGGTCTGGTTTTAAACTTTATGGACAACGAAGTGAGAGACCGATACATCCGGTTACTATACTACTACTATTGATATTATCCTATTTATTATATATTTATATATTTATTTATATTTATATATAGTAAAGGGACCTATCATTTTGGCGTCGCTGCCGGGGAGGTGTGTTGCGACAATATCGTTACGTCAATTTTTGGCGCCGCTGCTGGGGAGGCCGTGAGACGATTATCGAGTTGAAGTTTGTTGTGCCTTGAAGACCCTTCCTTGTGAAGTTATTTTCTTTATAAAAATATAAAAATACAAAAATATTTTTCATTTTCTTTTATTAGTATATAAAAACAAGAAAAAAAAACAATGTCCTAAATAAAGATAAACAATTCATCATCAATATAATGCTTTCCACTAAAGCATTATCATAATAAGTTCCCAAATCAAAGATTAAAACTTGCTTTTTGTGTCACTTGCGAGGTACGGCTCACCTTTAATTGATTAACAAACTACAAGAGGGGTATAAGGAGGGTTGTTCCGAGGAACTACGACCTGAAAGGAGAAGGTTTTTAATAGCTTCGCGCTTTCCCGCTCCTCCGCTCCTTTGTGCGTTTTTTTTAAAGAGCTACCGTGAAGCTTGTTAATTAATTGGTTTAAGTTGTCTTATCTCATTTTGTCCTTTAATAAAATGAATTGTTTAAAAAACCTAAAAACCCAAAAATAATCTTCTTTTTCTTCTTATCCATTTAATTCTTTTCTTAACCCTCTATATTGTTTAATTCTTATGGCGTCATTCGACTATCGTTTAAATTCCCTTTACACGATTAAAGAATGCTTGTCTTATGGAGCTTTGTACACTACAGACTATTGTTGTTCTAAAGGGGGTCTCGTAGACAAGATCATTCGTGAATGACCCCCTCAAAATTGTGAAACTTGTGGAGACCCGGTTGATGGTCTATATTGTCGACCTTGTGCTTTTGTGCGAAGGTGTTTGAATGAAGGTTGATTTATAATTCATGATAAAAACGAAATTCTAAACACTTCCGAGTCATCCAATGATGATATTAACGTTGTTAGTGCACCTCAAGAGTCATTCGTCTTCAATCAAGACCCCGGTAAAAATTCCTCGCAAAGTCCTCCACATATTGACCACAATTGTTGTTACGAGTGTGGTGATTCATTAGACGATATCTTTTGTCAACGATGTATCTGTAAGTCTTGTGGGAAAGGTGCTCATTATGGTTACAATTGTCCACCGTAAATTCCGATTATCTCTAATCCAGAACCATGCTACAATCAAAACCTTAATGAGATCCTACAAAATTTGCAAAGTTTGCAACAACAATGTCTTTTTGGTACATGCCAACAATGTGGTTGTAATGAATATGGATGGGAGTTTGGGGTTTTATCTTGTACTTGTGAAATGGAAACTCAACCCAAGTTTTCAACTCCGTACTCTTCTAACCGATCTCCAAGTTTTGCAAAACCACCCTCCACAACCACCCCCCCCCCCCACCCCCGCCCCCCCCCCCCCCCAAAAAAATTACGTACCATACCCTTGTCAGTTAGTGTGGTGAAAAGACGCATTATTCAAGTTCCGTTTATCTATCCGGAACCGTGTTACAATCAAGACTTTAATGTCCCGCAAGATTTTCATGATTTTCAACAACAATATCTTTGTTGTGAAAATTGCGGGGGCCCTCATGAAACTTTTCAATGTCAACCAATGAATGAAGATTATTATGAGCAAAATTCTTGCTATGATCCTAATTCTTTTGGTTTTGACCAATATCAACCCCCGCAGTTTCCCGTCAATTATCCTCCTCAAGAGACAAGTAAAGAAATTTTGCAAGCTCAAGAAGACTTAATGGAAGCTATACAAGCCTTTTTAAAGGAGTATGATCATATACCTCCTAATGAAAAGTGCATGGCTTTATTGCTAGCTGAGGAGAGATTTCTTAAGATTAAGCAAACTATGGAAGAAGAGCAGAATCAACCTGAAGTTATGCAAGAATTGCTTCTTAAACTTATGGATGATTTGCAAATTCTTAAAGGAAGTCAACAAGAGAAGAAGGAGACGGCAGCTCAAAGTTTTATTCCATATTGGAATTTTTCTATGATTGATGATGAAGAAGCTAGAGACAACTTTTTGAAAGATATTTGCACCTTCTTGAGGAAGTTTAGTCGTATACCTTTTGGAGTAACACCAAAGGTTATATTGATAGCTTGGGAGAGATTTGGTGAAATTAAGGATGCTTTGACGGACAAGCAATATCGACAAGAGGATATTCAAGAATTGATGAGTAAACTCCTTGAAGATGTGCGGAATATTAGAGAAGAGCTATCTGAATATATTAATTGTCCAAGTTGGAATCGTCCTACTTTTTACGACAATGACGATGATGAGTATACTATTATATATAGCAAGCCTAAAGCAATGACACCAGACTTACTAATCGAGGAGCCCGATAGCTCTCTAAGTATGGGAAAATTCCTTCGTTGTCTTGTCTTTCTCTCACATCTCCTATCCCCGTCGAGGATAGTGACTCTCTCATAGAGGAGATTGATGTTTTTTTTTTGCTTCAGATGGATCAATACCACTGGGTATTGAGAGTGATGATTACGACTCGAAAGATGACGATAATTCTACATCCCTTCCCGAGTTCGAATCATTTCATGTTGATTATCCTGATTCGGGAGATTCGACCATTGATGTGGTGGAAGACATCCTTGTTGATGTGCCTAACATTTTGGCCCCCCCATCCCACCCTTCATATGGATTTCGACTTCATTCCTTCTCATAATGATCTCGGATCCGATCTTGATATTTCTTCTCCTTCCGGAGATAGAAACAATATTTACGATCTGGGGATATGCATTGAAGTCGAATCTACAAGACTTCTTGCTACTCATTCCCCCGTGATTGATACTTTACTTCCATCTTCATCCGAAAATAAAGACAAAGTTTTCAATCATGGTGTTCTTGCTTCAAAGGAGAAATCTCCTCCTTCTTCATCACATCAGGGATTTAAAGCTTCTAAGCTTTTTCATCAAAAAAACCCGATGTTGATTCATGGAGAGGACATTCCTATCTTGGATGTCCCGTTTCTTTATTTCTATCCTCCTTGACCTGCTCAAGTATGGGGGATCGAGTCAGGCTCAAGACTCGGTCAACAAAAATAAGCGCTTTGTGGGTGGCAACCCATGCTTATCCTAATATAATTATATAGTAGTAATGAATAAGTATGTTGTGTGAGAGGCTAGCCTCTTTCTTTTTCATGCTTTGTGTTTTGTGTTACTTGTCCACGATTGCCCCGGATTTTGAAGCCTCTCGTGCCCATGGTTTTGTCTTTCGATCACTCGAGCTTCAAATCCTCAACGTCATTATGGGAATCCAATATCCAAATCTTATCGACTAACGTTTATCTTTAAGCACACTTAATAAACGGCTTAGGATTTACGTAGAGACCCTTCTTAAAACATTGAGGACAATGTTTAGTTTTAGTATGGGGGATCTATCGATTTGATTGTACCTGCAACCGTTGTTTTCACGTACTCCCGTTTTTACCACCAAAATACCAAAAAATGAAAAAATTTAAAATTTTTCAAAAACAAAATAAGTGTTTTGTCATAATTTTGACTTTCCTGCTGCGTAGTATAACGATGACTAAAAATTTTGACACTGACTCGAGCATGGTTGCAGCTATAGCTTGTTCCTTAACTTTTAGATATGGCATTCGCGGTATCTTTGCGAAGAACGGAGAAATGATAGAGTTAATTATGAGTTAGATGGCTAACAAGGATTAGTTGGAATTCTTAAGAAGCTATAAGTGTAGTTTGTGGGGCTTTTCTCTCCAATAAGCTTATAAACCAGCTAAGAATACGTGCTCTTTTCGAAATGCAGCCATTCTAATAGGTCGTGGATTTCAATCATTTAATGGATGTGTAATTATATTAAGTGTAGTAAACGTGAATTAATAAATATAGGGAAAATCTCTTTTTTTAAAATTTAAATATGATTTTGAACTAAGACTATTACATTTTAAGTTGTAATTTTATGTATATACGGGAAATCCAAGGGTGTTGAAACCGAAGGTCCGTGAGTCCCGATACTAGTCTTTGTGGGGTGTCAAAAGCCTGGTCACTTAGCCGCAAGGTTGGGATGTACCGAGACGAAAGTCGCTACATGGGATGATCTCGCCTTCAAACTCATTACTTTTTGGGTAGAACGTAACACATGGAAATTTTGCAAAACATTGATTTATGGTTGAAATTCAAAATAAGCACACTAACTTAATATATTTAATAATTGTCGGGAGTGAAAAGTTCACAAGTTACAAATATGAGTAGTGTTAGCATCTTAACTTATATTTAACGGTGATTTCGTTTTAAGCTTGGTTTGGAATAAGTGAAAAGTCGGGAACGATGAATTTATCCTTTTTGGGGCATTTTAGGATTGAAATGTTTCTTGTTCTATGATCCCTAAAAGTTATGAAATAACGAAAGTCAAACATGTTAGTTAGTTGAGAAAAAGAAAAAGGAAAAATACAAAAATATTAGTGGTAGTTAGTGTAAATATAAAAAATGGTCAAAACGGGGCTTTTCTAAACTCTTGATTCTTTAATTCCCCTTGATGAACACTTAGCTACTTTTTGAGGTTATTAGTCGAGGGGGATTGAGATTCTTAGTTTTCTTAAAGTGTTTACTTATAGCATTGCGTGAGGACACGACAATATCTTAGTATGGGGGATTTTGGTATGTGTTTAATTACACATACTTTTGACCATTAAAAACGGACTTAAATGACCAAAAACGTACCAAAATACATTGTATTTGTATGTTTTTACTTATATTGTGCAGGAAATGGATATAAAAAAAGGACGAAAAATCAACCCAAAACGACAAAACCAAGCACGGGGAATGTGAAGCGCGTGAAAAGCCAAAGTAAAAAAGTCAAAGTCAAAGTCAACCAAAAAGTCAACCCAGTCAATGTCAAAGTCAAAGCCGAGCCAAAACTGAAGAAATACTTAATGGGCTCACCCGTACCCATCTAATGGGCCGGGTCAGCCCATTAACATATTAAATGAAGACTATTACAAAGAAATAGGCGCAAATCCCTTTATTTTATACTCGGCCCAAAAGCTAAAGAAGTAATGGCCCAAATCCATATTTAACTGTCGTTAACACTTCTATACCTCTCCATCACCTGCCATTAGTCCTTTAGGACCTAACAGCTGCAAAATAAACAATTACTTGAGGGGTCACAATTGCTAAATCTCCTAAACCTTTTACACCACAAGGACTTTCCATGAAATCAAACCATACAAGATGGGGGATCAAAACTGCCAAAACCCCAAACCTTTACCCTGCTCATATTAAACCACAATTCTCGCCAAAACCCTTTTGGCACTATTCCTCTGTCACTCTCACCCTCAAACCTTGTACCATCAAACAAAACATAACTTTCAGTCACACCCCCACTTAACCCCACTTCTTATGACTACAAATCCACGCTGGCAATCCCATGAGTCCTAATTCGACAAGGAAAGAAGACAAAGGATTAATGGTTGAGATCAAAGACCTTGGGGACAAAGCAAAATTGATGGCTTAGATTGATTTTGGATCTCTCTCACACAACAAACACACCAGCTAAAGCTCTCACAGAAGAAGCACAACATGAAGAGCCAAGATTTAGAAATTGTATTATAAGTAGAAGTCAATGTAGCTCATTTGTAGTCCTCAGTCTTGTTTTTTGAACTAATTAGACCATTTTATTACTGTCATTTTAATTACTGTCATTTAAATCCAAGCATTGTAATTTTTTTCAAGTTAATGAAATTTTAAGTTTTCCTTTAAATATTGTCATTTACCTTACATTGTCCTTTAAATACTGTTTTTAAGCTCTTATATAAGCTCTTGATTCATTCAAAGCTTATTTAAAAGTTTTTTTACATTTCCTGTCTTAAAAATCAAAAATACCAAAAATCACAAAAAAAGAATCTGTCAAGAAATCAATGGAGCATGGTGTATAGTGGATGGCCATGGTTTAGAGCTTCTTGGGAAGCACATAGGTTGGTTTTGAACTGATTTGGGTCTTTGAATCATATTCAAAAACTTGGACACTTGTGAGTTTTTCTTATTTTTCATTTTAGCTTATTACTGTTCATCTGCTTATTTATTGCTTATTACTGCTTATTCTTACTTAATAGGTTGATTTATGCCTATTTATGCTTACTTATTGCCTTCATGTCCTTTATTTAAGTTTTTCTTTAAAACTGTCTTTAATAGCTTATAATCTGCCAAATTCTTGTTTGCTTATTATTGTTGCTTATTTCTGTGTTTTAATCACTTATTTGTCTTCATTTTACCTTTTTCTTAATCTGTTTTAAGTTTCTTAAGTTTTCTAAGTCTGTTTTTAAGCTTAAAGTGTTTTAAGACTTCTAAAGGGTTGCTTGGTTTAAGAACCAAAGTGGGTCAATTTTAGTATAAAACTGTTTTGGGTTAGTGTGCCTACTTTACCAAGACTTTTTAAGTTGGTTTTAGCTATTTTTAAAAGTTCTTAAGGGGTAGAACCAAGTTTTGAGGTATTTGGTACAAATTCTTTAAACCTGTGTTTTTAAAATCTTTCAGAACTATTTCATTTGATTTGTGTTCTAAAAAGTGTTTGAAGGTTGCTTTTAGGTTCCTATTAAAGTGTAAAATGCTTGAGTTAGTTAAAGAGTCATCATTGTTTTCATGTGTATTGTGTTTGTTTTAAAGTACCAATGATCTGTCTAAGTCCATTTTCAAAGTCCAAAATCCATTTTTCATTTACAAATTTAAATCAGTTATATTTAGTGTTAGGGTATGATTTTTCTTGCACAAAAAGTTTGTAGTATAGATTTTGTCTGTTTAAGCTCATTTTGCATTTTAGTCTTATTTTTATAGCTTAAAATCAGGCCTGTAGAAGCTGCTTTGTCTTTGAAAAATCCAAAAAAACATACGTTCAGCAGGTGCTGAGTGCATAAAAAAAAAACACATACACTTTTCATTTGACTTTTCCCTAGCTTATTTGATTTTTAAACCACTTTTTCTTTGCTAAGTTAGATAGCCCATAGGATAAGCTTTTTAGTTATATAAGCAGTATAGCCATAAGGATCCACTTAAGGGCTTAAAAATAAGCCCAAAAGTGTCCCTTAGGCTGTTTGTTTACTAGTTTTTGGCCAAAGTGCTTATTGATTTTTTTTAGCCTTTCTGCTTATCTTTTCTTGCTTATTTTAGTTCCCAAGTTCTTATTAGGTGTAGGTTGATATCTGTTTTTGCTTATCTTGTTTTATTTTAGCTTATTAAGTCTACAAAATGCTTAACAGTTTTCCTTTTATAGTCATTAAGTTAATATAGCTTATGTCAGCTTATTCAGCTCATTTCAGTGCTTATTTTAAGTTTTCTCAAAAAGTTGCTTTTTTAACGTTGGTTTATTTTGCTCATTTTACAAGTTTTAAAAAAAATGTTTGATAAAAAGGAGAGGCCATGGGGGTCGAACCCATGACCTCTCCTTTCACACACACTCGTCCCACACTAAACAGACACTAACCATTGGCACCAGTAGGGCTATCTGTTAGCACTACAACTTACCTTTCTTTTATACTGTTTTTCCTTTTTAAGCACTCAGCTCAATTTTGCTTATTACCAGCTTATTCCAATAAGCTGGTAAGCCCAATTTATTTTTCTTAGATTAAGCACGTTCCAAGCTACTTTCAGAATTTTTCCAGATTTTTCCCATTAAGTTTAGTATTTTTAATGAATTTTTCTTTTTAAAACTGTTTTTAATTCATAAAAAATTAAATAAAAATCAAAAAAATATAATTCTTTTTTAAAAAAATTTCTTTTATCATTTAGCACTTAGGAAAATTAAATTTGCTTTCGTAAGGTTAAAATTTTAGATTTTAGTTTTTTTTTAAAGAACGGGATTAGATCCCGTTCACATTTTTTGTGTTTTCAAGCTTAAATTGCTTTCGGTTTTGGTTTAGTTTTCTTTGTTCTTGCATTTTAGTCACTTAGGATTTATAAAAAGTAAATTAATCATTTTAGGATTAAAATTTGATAATTTAGGTTTTAAGTCGCGTTCGTTTTTAGGATTCCCGTTTATGTTTACATGTTTTTCCATTTAATTTAGTAGAAATAGAAATCAAAATCAAATCTTTGATCATTCAAGCATAAATTATCAAACCTAAACTCGATTTTTAAATTCATGCCTCGACGGGACACGACCCGAGAAGGTTTTTAAGGCTTTTTGAAAGATTCACGAAAACTATGATCTGGTGGTCTTGGTGAGTCAAACCACATGATAGCCATTTTAGTGAGAGAGAGTAGTGAGATGGAAGATGGACTTGTGATATTTGATGGAAAATGGATGAAGGATACAAATGACTTACTTTCCAAATGACTCAACCCTTATGGAAGCCATAGAGGGGGATTTATAGCCTCATACGCCTCTAAACTTTACTAGTTGCTATTCTAGTCCTCGCGTATCTGGCTATTGATAAACTTGGTTAATTCTGTAATGTCGTCACGGTAAAACGTGATTTCCAACAATCTTCCCCACGGACGAGTATAGCAAAATTACTTACATTATTTCCTAAAAGTACATAATGATTATGGTAACAAGTACTTCCATGGAAGCTTCATTATGTGATGACGTTCTTCTGTGGTGTTTGATTCATGTCGCACTCCAACTGTGAATCATCCATTGTGTACCTTTGTAATGAGATATTACTGTAATAGGCACAAAGTAAGTAACTCATACACTTCTGGTTAAGGAGAAGCTCTGAATTAGTTCCCTGATTCATGCCACATATTCTTGATGAGAAGCTTTCAAAAGCTTCCCCCCAAACTAGAAATCCTCTCTGCAGCAGTTCAAGCTTACTAAACAAGCTTAGAATTATTTAAGTGCACAGCGTAGAAACTGGTAAGATACCACATCAAATGTTACTGCTCCTTAAGATAAGCCTTAGTGATGGATCATTTGGGGTTAGCATTATCTGGATCAGCCGTATCTTCTCACGCTTGAATAGTTCTTCTTCCACACCGCTTCCCCCTGGAAAGTCAAATAATGCATACAAAAGTTCTCAAGATATCACTTCCCCCATTTGTCTGAAGAAATGCACCCAAAAGCCATAGTTAAAGCGCTGATATTCTCCGCGGTTAGGACATTTTTCTTCCCGGCATGGCCTAACTTTTAAAAAAATTCAAGAAAGATGCTCCATGTCAAGCTTTCAAGAATCAAGAAAGGCATAGTGCTCAAGGTGTATCTTCTCACATTCGCAAAAGGCTCCAGGGTGAATCTTCTCCTTCTTCCTTGCTGGTTTCGACACGTCGGAATCAGCAACACCTTGGACTCGCATTTACTTGAGTACTTGTGTGAGGAATAAATTAGCTCATATCTAATCCGTGAGATCGAATTTGATGATAAAATCTTTACTAATACCTCATCTCTGGCTATCATGTACCAACCGTTTCGGAAGGCTATTGAAGTAACCACTGATGAAGTAAACCAAATATACCAAAATCTTTGAAACTGAAGTAGAATTTTCCGTTCTTGTGACTTAAGCTTGTGCTAATGTTGGAAGAACGGTGTAGAGAATTTGTGCTCCAAGCAAATCTCTAAGTACTCAATACCCTTGGCCAAAGTATGAGACTTTCATCACCTCTTGCGGTATTTTTCCACAAGGACTCTAAGCGCTCTTATTTGTGACACTGAGTACTACAATGTAACACCTTTAAGTGATAGTTGTACCAGGCTCTTTCAACCATCCACCCCTTGACTGCTGGAAACTAGATAAACCAAGTCTTCAACTTAAATTAAGCTCGAGCAAGTTATCATTGAAATCATGCATCCAACCAACCCCGATTTCAAGATAAAATAAGTACACGCCTTCGTAAAATGCCACTTCAATCTCAAATAAGTGATACCCGATCATCTCCGTAGTCACAAAAATTAATTTCACATCCAGCCTTTAAGTTTCATGATTCTTTATCTAAATTGATCTTGGTCTCATCTCTTGAAAATCCTCACATTGTCACTTTGTCATTTTAAACCCCGAATGCAACCGATACACATTTAATCTCAATTCTATCCATTAACAACTAAATATGGCAAAAATCATCCCAAGTATCATTTAGCTAAATTTAGTTTTAATAGGAAACAACTAACCACACAAACTGTTGTACCCGGTCCATCACAAACTCAGCCAATATAAAATCATTCGACCAGCCATCCATCACAAATAACCAAATTTGTTTAAACAATGAGGCCGTATAAAATCACACAAAAAATGTAGTCCACGACCAAAACTAGTATCACCCGGCCCCCTTCTAATTTTGATAGATATATGCCCATTTTTTTTTTCAAATCATATGGCATATACCTCTAATCATGTTCATGGCCCAATCAATATACCATTTGTCCATGAGGCCCAAAATTAAATAATCATGCCCGGACCCGGTCTAAGAAATTAGATATATATAATACCCATTCCTTTTAATTAGGGTATAAGTTAACCCTAATCATTTATACATCCGCCCCCATCTTTCTCCTTCTCATCCTGAGGCAGCCACAAAACCCTTTCACAAATCCTACGCATCACTCGCACATCTCTCATCAATCTCTAAATAATTATACTACAACACTTTAACAGCTTATAACTTCTTATCACAAACAATATGAAACAACCACATATGTGTTCCTTTGGTTTGTCTCTGTTCGAACAAGAATGTGACTTCAAAGATATGGCTTCAAGATCCTTTGGAGGGTCTCAGGTAGGTTTCGGCTTTCTTGTTTGTTTGCTTTTCAATCGAAACAAAGAAAAATACTATAACCCAATTGTTATAAGTATTTTCTTTGATTTCGAATATTATAGATCAATGTGTGGTGAATTCGTTTTTATGATCTTGTAGAGATCTGGGAAATGAATTGCTAAACACGAAACCAATAACTGAGATCTTAAGGATTAATTATGTGTCGAGTCTTGTTGATGAAGAAGGTGTGATAGGATTAGATTTGGCGTTGGATTAAATGTGTGATGAAGGGATAGGTTAGCTTGATTGTGGATTTGTTGTAAAGAGGCTGTGATTTTGTTGTGTGTAGATGTTGGTTGTGTTATTGTTATGTTTGTGTTTAACACGAAGTCTGTCTTCTTTTTCATTTCTGATTGGAACCGTGACTCCATTATGATCATTTGAGATTCTGACCGAGTCAACTCGGTTAATTCGAGTTGACTCAGTGTGGTTTAGATCGGTTAATGCTGAGTTGGGTCTTTTCGGTCCACATACGTGTGAGAACGTTCGGTTCATGTGTTTAAGACTCGTTCGGTCCATTGCTGTTTATGACTCGTTCGGTCACAATGTGTGCAAACTCGTTCGGTTCTTATTGATTATAATCGTTCGGTTCCTTTGAAGGTGTGGTCACTCATTCGGATCTTATAGTCTTACTCGTCGGTTCCTAAAGATGTAGCTCGATCGGTTGTCTTTAGTGAATGCTAGTTCGGTTCACACTAGTGCACAACTGGTCCTCTGATGTGTATTAAAGAATTGTGGTCGTCTCCAAGTATGTTGTCAGCACTGTTTAGAAAACAAATCCCTCCTAAATAAACCACTCATCTTATTCAAAACTAATACATACCCATACCCTTCACCCCACCTCCACCCCCCACCCACCCAAAAATCACATACACATACCCCCCCCCTCCTCCACCTCACACCCCCCATCCCTCACATTAACCTATACAAAAACGCACCCCCAGTCCCCCACTACTCCCCCTCCAACTCCCCCCCCCCCCCCCCACCCACACCGAAACCCCACCCAGCTAAAAACCGGAAACCGCATTCCCCCACTACACACAACAGTATTGCTCAAATTGACAAGACCAAACGGGGGACCATAAAGATAAATCCGACCCAAGAGTATGTTGCCATGGCTCTTGATACCAATTGAAAGATTCACGATATAAACTTGGTTACCGGTGTCTTGGTGAGTAAACACATGATAGCCATTTTAGTGAGGAGAGAGTAGTGAGTTGGAGATGGACTTTGTTGATATTGATGAGAAAATGGTATGAGGATTCACATGACTTGACAATGCCAAATGACTCAACCCCTCTATGGAAGCCATAGAGGGGTATTTATAGCCCATACACCTCTAAACTATACATAGTTTCCTATTCTAGTCCTCGCGTATGTGGCTATGATAAACTATGGTAATTCTGTAATGTCGTCACGTAAAAGTGAATTCCCAACACTTTTGCTTTGGTCAAAAGTAGAAACCTTTTAAAAGCCCCACGGAATTCTTATCTTATCCTATAATTGATATTATCCTTATTTATATATTTATATTATATATATTTATTATATATTGTATTTATATATATAGTAAAGGATTGTAATTATTTGCCTAAATTAAAGTACGAAAAAACCATTTGTGTCTTCGTGTTCATTAGGGAAAAGCAAGAAGCATACTATAACACCCCGCGTTTTAGGGTCATTTACGATGTCAATAAATTCACTAGTTATTTTTAGTATTGTACGCGTTTACTTTAAAATCGTAATTGTTAAGTTAAATCGCGTAAGCTAAAAATTATCGTTCAATGTAAACGGTCATCAAAAAATTAAATGTTATATCAAGCAAGTGTTAAGTAATTATTTTGAGGATAATCATTAATTTTGTTCATTTTATTTTTATTGGTTGCGTAAAGTGTTTACGTTTCGCGATAAAATACGTTTAGGCATACCCGAAATCACCAAAACTTTTCTATGCTTCAACAAATACCCATAATTGTAGCCAATACTCAAAATTTACAAAAAATATCAACACATGTGTCTATATGGCCGGATATGGAGCTAGGATTACAAGTAATATCCTAACTTCCAATTTACATCTCCTAGAATTCATGAGATGTTCTTATCTTTAGGAAATCAAGAGATATTTCTTACTAACTATAATAGTGAACTTGACCACTATTCCCTTAAAACCCTCCCTTTGTCTTAAGACTTCCATGTGATCTTTGACTAGTCCATGGTAATACATATAGAGTGCAAGACTTAGAAGAAACACACACACTCATTTCTAAAGGTGAAAACCACACAAGTCTCTCTTTTCCTCCCTCTCTACCCACGGCATTCCACAAACACATACAAACATCCATACAAAATTTACCTACAATATTTACAAGCCTTCCTACATTATATCTAAGACCTACTAAGAAGGATTAAAGGATTGGTTAAGCCTTTACAAGGGTTTTGGTTGAGATTAAGGTTTTCAAGACTTGTAAGCTAAGGTTTGGTTTCTAAACAAGGGTTTAGATCACTTTGTTCATCACCATACTTCATATTAAGGTTACCTAAAACTCTTTAATCTTTTGTTTTCATGATTTTATGATATATAAGTCTTGTGTAGTTAATCACCATCTAAGAACATGTTTATTGTAAAAATGATTTTTACACCTGTTTATGATTGGTAATACTTTTATTTTTGTCATATCGAATGATGGTATTATCGTTTATATAATGGGAATATAAGTATTGTACATTTTGTGGAATTATGTTTATCAAACAGTATATATAATCAAGGTAACTAAAAAGTGTACTTATGAAAGTTCATGAAAATATAAGTATGTACACATTTGGATCTTGTGATTTTTGGACAATATATGGACTAATCTTGGATTATAGACCCTAAGGATGTAAGACATGTGATAATGAGTGTTGTAATGGACTTGTAACAAGGTGATTAAGCTTAAAAGCTATAAAATAAGTTTAAACATGTTTTTATCACAAACTTCAAAACTTTCTGTTTTAGTTCGAAAATAAAGGTATTTATTTTATATTCTTAGAAAATACTACATCCTATGAGGATTTCAAAAAGGTAAGAAACTTTAAAAACTGGCTGATAATGAAAAAGATACGTAATTTACAAGTTATACGATAATAAACGAATTTATAAAAGAAATTTTATAAAAACAAGTTATAAATACTTCTGATATATAAGGTTTATTATTTTTCCCATATAGTACATAATTTTAGGATTCTAAAACAATAAGAATCGTAATTTTTGGATCAATAACGAAGGAGTTATGAATTACGCGAGTTTACGACAATAAATACTTTTATAAAATTATTTTTATAAAAGTTAATATTTTGAAAACATCATTAATATGATAAAACTTTTAATAACTAAGACGTACTCGAAAGAATCACTAAAAACGGAGTTATAACGAATAAAATACGATATTTACGGGTTTTACGATAACCAAATCTATAAAAATAAATTTATAAACTATCATGAACAGTAAAAACACTGTTCATCAGAGGACTAAAAATATGAAAATGTAATATTTTGATAACTCGTCTTAATACGAAAGCGTGGACATAAGAAACGTAAGAAACAGGCTTAAAACGATAAAGTTACGTCATTTTTACTAATGAAATGTTTATAAATGTTTTAACTTTATAAATACGATTTCACAAACGCAATTAGATGGTGATGTAGCTATATAGAATTATATATGGTAGTAGTTATTCAAAATGCTTAGTACTTATACGGTCTATAATTAATTAGGTTGCATTCGGCGTTTATCTAACGCATTTTCTGTTATATAATCTGATATTTATTTACTCAAGGTGAGTTCATAGCCCTCACGTTTTACATTTTAATGATTTATAAGTTTTGGGGTGAGAAACATATGCATGTTTTATAATTGGACGCAAGTGGACATTTCATATTACGATTACATGTTTGCCTAAGTAGCGATAACCCTCTGAGCCCATTATCATGAACTGTCAATTACTGTTGTGAGCGCGAATGTTATAAATAGATCTATTTGGGATTGACATCCCCGTTTAGGTGAGTCATGCTCACTGTGCCGGTTTGCCGGACAACGAACGTATACCATGTCGGACATAGGATGTTGCGGGTTAGAACATCATCACGGGCAATGTTGGCAATTTATATTGCATTTCATACATGTCGAGCTTCAGTGTCATGAGCTTAGGAAAATGTAATTACATTTTATGATGTTTGCATCTGTTGCATTATCATGGGGAAATCTTGCGGTCCTACATTATACATTTTATAAACCTATGAATTCACTCAACAATATGTTGACGTTTTAAGCAATGTTTTTCAGGGGATCAATAAGGCACGAGGTGCAAGGGATACATTGGTGGTTTTGATTTGGATGTCATGCATTAAAGATTTTGTCGCATTACATTTTGTATATCTGTTATGGGCTAGAAATCTTTGTATTTTGAACAAGTGAACAAGTGAAGCTTCGGGCTTTTGTAACAAACAATTTGTTAAATCCAATGTATCAGTTTTAAACGGCTTTTAATGGTCGTTCTTATATATATCTTGTGTTATTGATCTATGAAGTACCACTCCTAACCCATATTCCGCTGCGACCCAATTTGGGGGTGTTACATTATGAGTAAACGTTTCATTTCCAACCGTATTATGATTATTTTGAAGTGACTAAGGTTTATCGAATGAACTTGTAGAGATATATTTATAATTATTAAATATAAATATATATTTATATTACTTATCTATTTTGTCTAAATAGTATAAGTATGTATTATCGGAGAATGAGATTGATATGATTGTGGAAATACGTAGTCAACCATCACACCACTAAATTGTTTTGGGTAATTATACAACGCGTCTAAACTCTATGCATCAAACGTGAAGATTGTTTTGGAATTGGATGATTAAATTGGGACATTAACTAGACTAGGTCGTGTGCAGACGTCGTTGCATTTGCTTGTGTGATTGAGATTTGGTTGCTAAAGACTTGCTTGAGGTGAGTTCTCGTAGCCCCACTTTTTACTGTTTTTCTGTTGGGGAAAATGATACTCAAATATGTTTTGAAATGTTTTGAATTGATCTGTGCGAAATGTGGTTTTGTTTTTGGGACAAGTTATGTGTTTATGACTGCTATGTGAATATTATGTGTTGTATGGTTGTTTGTAGTGGATGGGTACGCCTACCCAGTATGTGTGTGATTATCGGAGCGGGTTGGTACGCCTACCCAGGTTTGTGTGTGGTCCTGCCCTAATTTTAGTGCTCCAGCTGGTAGGCCATTTAGGTGCGTAAGTGACATATGGTTATTGATTAGCGATGATGCTAAGGTTGTTTGCATATATTTACTGTCATATAGCACTATTGTCCACTGTTGAAATACTGACACAGCTTTTAGGTTTAAGGTCAAACCTACGAGCTCACCAACATTATTGGTGACGTTTTCGAGTATCATTTTTAGATGAAGTGAAAGAAGAATAGTTTGGTGATTGTGATAGCAGACTTAGAAGTATCCCGAGTGGATTTTCATGTGAAGTCTTGCTTGCTTATTGTTTGATTCTAGTATTTGGATGATTTGGAATAAGTCTGGATTTTGGACCCCTGTGAGGGCATTGGAATAGTTGTAAGAGATTGTGAATTTTAGTTGCGATTTGAGACATCACTCGAGTTTGTTCGAGGTTAATGGTCTTTATAGCACTTGGAGTTTATGAAATGTAGCTTTCTCTATTTTGTATCTTGTGTTATGATTGATCATTATGTTGCATTCTCGAGTTTCCACCATTGTCGGGGTGTGACAATAAATCCAGTTCAAGATTATAGAATTTACCTTGTTAGTCTATATGTTTACAATGATGACCTCACTCTTTGAGAAACCTCTTATCAGACGGTTCTTGCATACCCATGTTTCAACCTGCCCATTTAAAAAATATTTATGTAACTAAAAGGAGTGAAAAGGTTAACATATACAAAATATCAATGGAGTCAAAATCTAAAAGTTTTCATGAAAAGTAGCAATGGAGTCAAAATCTTAAAGTTTACGTGTAGATAAATTTATTCTGTGAATTAAAATAGTAACTTAATAAAGACTTTTTGAAAAATTCAAATGTTCCCTCTCTCTCCCCCGACACCGTCCCCGTAACTTATATCTTGGCAATAGAATTAATACCTTCATGAGGTTGGTTATAAACTTGGCGTATTCCTGTGCTTTTGCAAATTCAATGACCGGTAAGAATTTATCTAAACAAACAAACCAAGAGAAGTTTAAAATACAGTAAGCTATATATTTGAAAATGTCAAATTAAAAAGATATGAACAATGAAATCTTACTTAAGAATAAGATTAAGAATTATGATGTGTAATTTAACTTTTCTTCGTATAATGAATCATCAAGGACCATTGCCTACCCGAGATTAAATACAAATAACTGTTATTGGTTATTCGTGACATGATAATTTATATAGAAATAGCATTGTGTTGCAAACTTTTTTGGTAATCAAATAGGTCTTTATGAACAAACATATGCTTATACGTACTTATTTTCTTTGTACCATTACTATAAACCGTATTATAAATATGTCAAATGCAGTATTTGTTTTTTGAAGACATGTACTAAACATAATACAACATCATATAAGTTTAGCCTAAGACATACGCAAGTT
>BQNB010072385.1:0-32456 GCA_026074375.1 Tanacetum coccineum
AACATTTGGAAAGGAAAGGTTAAATCCTTACAATATCTACCAAGGGTTATTGTGTGCGGGTTATGTATCATGTAATTTTTACAAAAGTAGGCTTGAAAAAAAATTAAGCATAATTTAAGCATTTTAGTGTGAAAAATAGGACAACATTCTATTTCCTTCCCCCCACTTGAATTATACAACGTCCTCGTTGTATATATAAAACATTAAATACGGGAATTTAAAAAGAATTAGAATGAGAAACTCCCTTGATATTTGCTCAGTAGATTCTCCAAGTTGCGTTTATAAGCAAGATTGTGTGCTGAATAAGCGTCTGAATCCTAACACGAACAACACACACACAGATTTCTAGAAAATATGCATTCCACCAACTTTGTCGATATTTCTTTCTCGAGGTCATGTATAAAAAATAGGAAGAACAAGTGCATTCCTATCTTGGAACCTACGGTTAATTTAAACTAAACTAAACAAACTAATTACGGGTCAGACTGGTGGATACGGCGTATCAGCTTAGTGAATACGCTGTATTCAAAATCTGACAATAATATTTTTAAAGTGCAATAAAATAAAGACTGATAACGTCCAGACAATCAATACGCCGTATGGTATGAAGCGGATACGCCGTATTGATGTCTGGGAAGACAGACTCGATAAAATTAAATAACAATCCGGGTTGTCTCCCGGGAAGCACTTTTGTTTACAGCAAAGTTTTTAAGTTAGAATTTTCTTCAGCTTCCTCTTTACTTCATCTCATGCACGCTAATGTGCCCGCGTGTGAGCCATTCTTCTGTCTTTGCATTTCGAATGTAATTGGGTCCTAGATTTAAAACTCCTTTGTAGAACCCTTTAAGTTGTTGGTATGCATGCGAGATTTCATTCTTCACGTCTTTCTCACTTATCTATAGTAATGGTGGGATCTTGTTACATTGCTCATTCGTGTGGTTTTTAAACCTCGGATGTGATCGCACCATTTGGTAAGTTACTTCATCATCACCATTATAAAGGGTAATGATCCCCGGCAACGGCGCCAAAAACATGATGTGATGTCGTTGTATGGTATATTTAAGATGATTCAAGTTTTAAATTTATATTTTGTCGACTAAACCAAAAACAAGACTTTAACGGGCAGTGTACCCGATCGATAGTAGTTTCATGGTAAGTAAGGTGTCGAACACTTGAAGCGAGGTTAAATCTATCAATTTAATTAATATCTTGGTTATCTAATCTATGTTAATTCTATTCTATTCTAAACCTATGTTAAACCTATGTCAGTTTAAATCCTAATTCTAACGGAAAAAGGTGGGTTTTTAGCCTGAGAGACTGGCACGGTTTGGTTAGTGTCTATAATCAATTCAAGGCACTTTAACCCACGCAAGCTAATTAACAAAAGATGAAAGAGCGGTCAAACCTTATATAATAAAATTGTATTAACCATTATTAATCCGATTAGAAAGTTGGTTTGTTTATTTAGTACAATGATTTCTTCTCTCGAAGTGGAATATCATTCGTAAGACTTAGGCGTTACATCATCCTAAGACCTAGACACAATAATTCTGTCACAATTAAAGCATCCACATAAAACATCCTTATTTGCTGATTATAATCTATCTTAGGGATTAAAGCAATGGTGATCTTGTTAAACCCTAGCTCATAGAGACTTTGCCTACTTACCGCTTAATGGTAATTTATACACTATTAGTCTACTTGTCCAAATATCCAATGGAATCAGAACGTTACTTGTTGAATTATCTAGGTCACCTGCTAGTCAACACGATCGATAAACCATTGGCAATATCCAATTAACTAGTTAAGCCCGAAGCGTATCCTAGACACAGACTTAGAAGGACAATATTTGTGTAACTATGATTTTAAATGTATAGATTACTATATGGAGCATTATCCCAGACTCTAGATCTACTTGGTCCATTTCACTAGATCTAGTTGAATGATATGTCGCATACAAAAGCGCGTAAACAAGTATAAATTGATAAACTTAAACAAGCACTCAACGATAAATCAAGAAATCAAGATAAACAAGTACCAAATATTCAGATCTTCATAATAATGGCTAATACCTGGTATTAGCCTTCAAACGTCATAATAAATACAAGAGCAATTATTTAGCCAAGGTAAACTAACCGAGTTAACGAATGATACCAAAAAGTAAACGATTACTAAAGTATACAGAATTACACGTTGTCTCCTATGGAATTGATAGCGTTGCTCGACCTCTTCTGCTCTTTTTCTCTTCTAAAAATTGACTTTTGTGGTTTAGGTATCGAGAATATGATTTATCACACTTAAAACTCGTTTTTGAGTTTTCTATTTATAAGGTCTAGAAGTCGGTTGGATATGGCGTATCCAAGAGTTGGATACGGCGTATTAGGGATTTCTTAAAGTAGGGACCACGCTTGATATCTTCTAGAATATTATATTGATTCCATATCTTGAATACGGCGTATTGATTCTCTCTGGATATGGCGTATTGATCTTTATTCCTATGTGGTCTTTGGTGAGTGCAGGAATGGATACGCCGTATCTTCCTTGATGGATACGGCGTATTGGTCTTCTGTACAGTAATCTTCAAAATATCTTTATTTAAGCTCTAGAATGCGCGTCTTTTGCTAACTTTCACCAATTACTCCATAATGATTGCAATTCTCAAATATAAACGATTAAGCAACAATTCTTTGTAATAACTATACAAAATGGGTTAATAACATGGGATAAAAGCTATAAAATAGAGGTTATTTGATGTCATCATGCATCAAGAGCAAAGAAGTTGGAAAAATCACATGATCCTCTTGCGTTGGTGGCACATACGGGTTCCTCTTCCAGAACTACAACACCTTACTATGTCACACATCCCTCTTCAGTGGTTGATTATGATGATGACTATCAAGGAGATGCTATTCAAAACAATTCTGAAGATCCACTCACCTCAGCAATGATTTTACTTGCTCGTGCGATTACTCAACGTTTCTCTAATCCAACAAATAATCATCTTCGTACTTCTTCCAACACCAGAAATCAAGCAATTGTTCAAGGTGACAGAGTAAACATTCAAAGCAAAAATTCTGGGAATGATGGCAGAAACATAAGACGTTCATATGTTCTAGAGGAAATCATTGAGGGTAACAATGTTCAGAATGATGCTGGAAACATACAGAGAACTCTTCGAACTACGTCTTCAGGAACTGCAACAAATGTTCAATGCTACAACTGTAGTGAGAAAGGTCATTATGCTCGTAATTATCCTAAGCCAAGAGTTCGAGATTCAAAGTATTTCATGGAACAAATGTTGCTAGCAAAACAGAATGAAGCAGGAGTAATTCTTACCGATGAACAGAACAATTTTCTCTTTGCTGATGCTTCACGGATGGAAGAAATTGAGGAACTAAGTTCAAATATATGCTTGATGGCCAGGATTCAACCAACAAACTTTGATTATGATGAAGGGCCAAGCTATGATTTTGCATTTCTCAGTGAGGTACAAACACCATCCACCAATTATGATAATCCATTATTTGCTAAAGACACACAAGAACAAAAGTATCTAAAGCAACCTAAAATTATTAACAACACAATTGGTGATGATCAAATTGATAGCAATATTATATTTGATGAACCAAATGGAGATGTTAATAGTAGCAATGTTGAATACGATAACAATGTTCAAGAATCATATGCATTAGAGCAATTAGCTAGAAATGCGTATAAGGAAGCTGAGAAATAACAAATAATTGCTAAAAAAGTTCAACAACAAAACACGATGTTGACTAAACAGCTTGAGTCGTATAAGGAAAAGATTTAGGTTTTTGAAAAAACCAAAGGAAATAACACTACCTATGTTAACGAATATATTGAGGCTGATCGAAAAGCAAAAGGATATGAACAAGAGACACAATCTTAATTTATTCGTGATCAAGACACCATTCGAGATTTAGAACAACAACGTGATAAATTAGATTTTTCTGTTGTTGAACTAAAAAGTCAAATTGTGAAACTTCAAAAGACACAGTTAATTTTGAAATGTAAAATGAGTGAAAACGAAGATAAATATCATGACAATGTTCTAGATCTTAAAGCAAGAGCTAAAAAGAATGAAGATGTTGTGTTGAAAATGGGTAACTCCTTACAAGGAATATTTATGCTTAGACCAAAACCAATGTCATTTTATAATTCAAAAGTAAAACATGGTTTGGGGTACACAAATCTTTATACTCTCAAGAAAGCAATTTCTCATAATCCAAAATTGTATGATGCTTCTTGCTTGGATGATTCAAAAATTCAAATGAATGTTAGAGTTACTGAGGACATACTTGATGATGCAACCAAGAGTCAAATCAAAATGCAAAAGAAATCATAAGATCCATTTGCTATTGAGAAAAAACAAAATGTTTGAATAATTGATTACAAAAAGTCAAATGCTCTTTATGAAGATTTTGTTCCACAAAAGGAAATTTCTGCTGAACAAAAATATTTCTCATCTTCTTTTATATCTTCTGAAAATTCTTCAAATGCAAGTTCACCGTATTCATCTTCTAAGACAACATCAAATGTGACACCAATGCCAAGTGCAAATCCAATGCTCGCAAATTTGAATAAAATGGAAAATGTTTTCAGAACATTGTTTGAGCTATTACAAATGAATTCTAAACGAGAAAGCATTTTTTACACCTCTCCAGAAGAAATACGGTTAACTAACTTTTGTCAACAAGAAGTGAAACCAATTCTTTATGAGCTGCATTTGAATTTTGAAATCTTTCAAAAATAATTTTTAAGATATATAAAAGAAATGGAAGATGTTTTTGACTCAACAAAAAATAATTTGTGTGAAACATCGAAATAAAATGAACTTTTGAAAGAACAACTCTTGGAAGCAAAACTCAAGCATGAAATCGAATGTTGTGTGTTGTTAAGTCATGAATGTGTAGACAATAGTATGCAAGATGAAAATGAGAAAATTCAAAAGGACTCCATTGAAATCCAAGAGTGAATGCAAAAACGAATAAACATTCTTGAAAATGATGTTCAAAGATGTCAAAAACAAAGTCTTGATTTTGAATTACAATTGCAACATGAAAAAAGAAAAACGCAAATGTGAATCTTCTTTAAAAAAACATTTATGAAACCTTTTGGATATCAAAGATGGAAAAGCTTATGAGTGAGAACGTGTCTTTGGAATTTCAAGTACAATCTTTGAAAAAAGAATGAGAAAATGTCAAAATAGAATATCAAAAACTTTTTGATTCAATCAAAAGGACACGGACTCAAACTCAAGGGGAAATCAATGAGTTAATTGAGAATGTTAGTGAAAAGACATATGCCTACGCGGATGTTCATGCTCAAAATCAAGATATTTTGATAACAATCTCTGAGTTAAAAGATAAACTAAAAAAATGTTGAAAAAGGTAAGTGAAGAAACCTAAAGAATCGATGATCCGGTGGTCGGGGAGACTCAAACCACAATATAGTCATGTTTAGAGAGAGAGAGAGAGAGTAGAAAGAGAAATAAAAGATGTAAAATAGAATGAAAAGTGAAAGAATACAAGAGTCTCAACCCCTCTATGGAAGCCATGGATGGGTATTTATAGCTCATACGCTTCTAAACTATACATAATTACCTATTCTAGTCCTTGCGTATGTGACTATGATAAACTATGGTAATTCAATCTTCCCTCATGGAACGATATATGGAATTACTTACAATATTTTCCTAACAAGTACATAATGATTAAGAACAAGAACTTCCATGAAGCTTCCAATGCTGATGATGTATTCTGTGGTCTTTGACTTCAAGTCTGTATTCCAACATGAATCATCTTTGTAGTACCTTGTAGAAGAAATACTATAATAGGCACGAACTAAGTAACCCATACACTTTTGGTTAAGGAGAAGCTTCTGAATTAGCTTCCCCCTAATTCATGCCACATATTCTTTATTTAGAAGCTTTCTAAGATTCCCTCCAAACTAGCAATCCTCTCTTGAGCAGTTTCAAAGCTTTATTACAAGCTTAGAATAATTAATTGCACAGCGAAATTAGTAGTATACCACATCAAATATTACTGCTTCTTTAAGAATAAGCTTGGTGATTAACCGTTTGGTGAGTCATTAACTGGATCAGCAACGTATCTTCTCACGCTTGAATAATTCTTCTCATAACTCTTCCCCCTGGAAATTCAAATAATGCATACTAAATTTCATAAGATATCTCTTCCCCCATGTGGTTGAATAAATGCACCCAAAATCCACAAGTTAAAGCGTTACTTTTCTCTGCGGTTATGACATTTGTCTTCCCGACATTGCCTAACAAAAAAGATTTTCAATAAAGATGACTTTTTTAAGCTTTCAAGAAAAAGAAAGGCAAAGACTCTCGGGTGTATCTCCTCCTCCTCCCTTGATGGTTTCGATATCTCAGAATCAGCAAAACCTTGTATGCACATATACTTGAATACTTGTGTGAAGAATAAATTAGCTCAAATCTATCCAGTGAGAATCAACTGCTGATCAAATCTCTACTCATAAACTCTATCTGACTATCTTTTTACCAACCGTTTTGTAGGCTATTTGAAGTGACCACTGATGGAGTAAACCTTATATACCAAACTTAAGACTGAAGTAGAATACCCCGTTCTTGTGACTTAAGTTTGCACTAATGTTGAAAGAAAAGTGTAGAGAAACTCAATACTTACCAAGCAAAGTATGAGACATTCATCACCTTTTGTAATTATCCACAACATCTTCTGCGTGTGACACTGAGAACTACAATGTATCTCCTTTAAGTGATAGTTATC
Source organism: Tanacetum coccineum (assembly GCA_026074375.1). Taxonomy (NCBI): domain Eukaryota; kingdom Viridiplantae; phylum Streptophyta; class Magnoliopsida; order Asterales; family Asteraceae; genus Tanacetum; species Tanacetum coccineum. The sequence goes on from BQNB010072385.1 coordinate 6,795, forward strand.
AAGGTCCTCAACCATCCACCCTGACTGCTGGTAACTAGATAACCCAAGTCTTCATCCAAAATCTTAGGCCCGAGCAAGTTATCATTGAAAGTCATGCATCCAGCCAAACCCGACTTCAAGATAAAATAAGTACACGCCTTCATGAAATCCAACTTCAATGTCAAATAAGTGATACCCAATCAACTTCGTAGTCACTTAGAAAAAATAATTTTTAATCTAGCCTTTAAGTTCCATGATTCTTTATACAAATTGATCCTGGTCTCGTCACATTGTCACTTTGTCATTTTGAACCTCGAATACAACCGATAACCATTTACTCTCAAATATTTAGTCCAAGTTAACCAAATTATACACCAATTTGTATAAACTTTTGGTTAAGATGATAAGACTACAATAAACAAGCTCAAATGTAGCCATTAACAACTAAATATAGCAATAATCATCCCAAGTTAATCATATAACCACTTTAGTTGTAATACGAAACAATTAACATTGTTATACTCGGTCCAATTCATTTACTAAGCCCAACATCAATTAAACTCGGCCCATCACAATGTAAAGGCACGAGTACATCACACACCGGTCAATCATTAACAACTCACGACCCAAAAATTAAACTTGAATTAACCTTTGTGATTCATTGTAATACTCGGCCCAAGTTGTAATAAGAGGAAATCCAGCCCACTTGATCCATTCCAAAATCATAAATCTAAAACTTATATGAAATTCGAAAATCAGGCCCATTTGTGTGACACCTCGCAAATTTCCGATCAATATTCTAGCCGTTACCGGTTGATAATTTGAATTTTTTAAGTTTCGTTTAACTTTTACGTTTAACCGGGAAGTTGTCCCGTTATTATCTAAAAATCGTTACCGGGAGTGAAACGGGTTGCCAATCATCGTAGTCTTTCTTCGATAGACACGTTTTTACGTTTTTAATTAATATTTAAAATTTTAGTAATTTTTGTGAAGTCGTTATTCATTTTTGTTACTTGCGTGTTTGGATATAATTATTAACTTATGTTTATGCATGAAACCTTAGAAATTAAATCAATGTGTCCACTACTTCCCTAGAATTTTGGAGACCAAATTGGGCCTCCCCCTCCTTGGCTAGCATGCGTCCAAACCACAAGCACACACACTTGGGATACCATTTTGAATTTTGAAATCAAAGGAACATATTTGCCACCATGTGACTAGTACTTGTACACACTAAGAACTCATTGGAAGATCAAATTGGTCCCCTCTTGCTTCTTTGTCTCCTAGCCAACGCATACAACCCACACCCACACCTTGTGTGTCAAAAACTTTTGTCTATATATACCATTCTCATCTTATTCTCCTCTCAATATTTCAAACACACAAACTTTGAGTTTCTCTCTCTTCTTTCTTTGCTCTCTTGTTCGAACCACCCTAAACACACACACAAACTCATAATTTTCTCAATCTTGATCAAAAACCTTTGAGGATATTGTTCTAGGTTAATACTTATTGTATTCGGGTTAATTATAAACAACGTTTAGGTTGTTTCTAGTCATAAACCATCCTCCTAATCACTTTTTCTTGTAAGTTTCTTAATCTTTTTAAAACTTGTACTTTTGAGATCATCTTAATGCATACATACTAGTTGTAAAACTCGTTTCGTAAAAATGAAGATTTTGAAACTATGTAAACCTTAAAAGGTTATATATGTTGCTCAAAAATAGTAAAAGAAAGATAGGGAAAACATAGTTTTGTGATTGTGGTTATTTTTATGTAATAAAAATACGCACTATTAGCTTATTTATTGGTTCGGCTTATAAATAAGCCACGAAGTGCTTATTTGAGCTTAATGGGCTTATAGGTGGTTTCAGCCCAACTAGGAAACAAAAGGAAATGATATTTGTAGCTTATTGTGTTTGGCTTATATTAGTTGGCTTATTTTTCTCGCTTATTTTTGAAAGGACAAAACAATAAACTTATTCGGCTTAACAAATAAGCCGAATATAGCTTGTTTGGCTTTTTACTCTCGTCCCACACCGAAGGCCTAACACCACGAGCTTATCCTTGAGCTCAAGTGGTTCAACTTATTTTACTTAGGCTTATCGAGAGCTTATTGTAGCTTATTGATGAACCAATGACTTGTTTGATGCTTATTGGCTTAACGGGCTTAATAAATGGGCCCATATGAGTTTATAAGGCTTCGACCCAACACACAAGCCCAAACCATGACTTAAGGCCCACGGTCGTCTTAATGGGTCTTTTTCTTGGCTTATTGTGAGCTTATTGATAGCTTATTAATAATTCTTGTGATTATTATTTGAACATTTTGCTTATCGGACTAAATGGATAAGTTTAAACCTATGTTTTTGACTTAGCAGGTCAAGGCCCAATATGAATACAATGCACCAAGGCGTAAAGCCCACGGTGTAGCTTATTGAATAAGTTCATGAATAGCTTATTCGATAGTGCACGACTTAGACGCTATACGTTTAACTTATTTTGAATGTTAGACGTTACGAATCATGAATTTAGGCTTATTGGGCCTAAAAGCCCAATAAGGGTCCGAAGTGTCTTTTTGACTAGTTATAAAAGGGATTTGATGATGTATAGTACATAGTTGTGAAATATAGATTGAAAGTGATTTGAAAATGGTTTTTTTAAATAAAGTCTACGACTTTGGAAAACGTGTAAACACGAACGGGTCATGCCAAAATTTCTAAAAATTATTTATACTTAGAAAATACTAGAAAACGCACGTGATAAAACTAGATTTACGGAAATTAAGTATGATGCCGAACAATATATGTAAGTATATATATTTTTACTTAGTTATTTATTTATATATATATATAATATTAATATACATATATTAATATTACTCGTTTTACTTCCGAAAACATTTCAACTATTATACGATCACAAACATTAATTTTTGGAAATATATTAACAAAAGTACACTAGTAAATACTTATGCATTATCCGTAATTCTTTACTACTCCGATATTAAATCAAACATTCATTACATAGGTTGTTTTCGTGTACCGTCGTTCGTTACCGAGTGATTTTATTCTAGACTATTCTTCTTCAATTTACCAATCAAAGTGAGTTCATAGCCCCACTTTTACTTGTTTAGTATAATTGTTTTATAACTCAGGGTGAGAAACATTGCTTGTTTTTTTAAAACTGGACACAAGTACTGTACGTGAGATTTCCCTGTTTACGTGTTGCCTAAGTAGCGTTTAGACCACTATTGCCTGAAAAATAATGAACCGTTAATTACCTTAAATGACTCTGGTTAAGTGAGCGCTAGTGAATAAATAGATCTATTGGGACTAATTATCCCAATCCGGGTAAGAAACACTTACTAGTCTGATTTTGCCAAGGACTAACGGATATGTTAATACAAATAATGCTTAAAAACGTTATTTATATTTTTCAATTTCTCAACGTTTTGATAATAACAAAATGTAAAAACGTTTACAATAAAAATAAATGTTTACAAATTATTAAATGTAAAATTTCACTTCTAATTAAGCATGATTAATGATCAAGAAAATATTTTTCTCTTAATCCTCACTTTTAATTCTACAAAAGTATTTTCTCAAAAATACATTTACAAAATATTTTCTAATTAAAATAAAAAGGTTTATTAAAAACTTAAAATTTAAAATTCAAATTTTCCCCCAAAACGGAAGCTTCTACACCAGATACAACCTTCCTCACAAAAAGACAAAAAAAGGAGCGGAGTCTAGGTGGCGGCCCCCTTATATATAAGGGACCGCCGGGACCGCCCCCAGAGAGCCGTTGGGATTCCCTGCCTATAAATACTGCTCCATTCCCAGCAGAAAAACATTCCTCTTTGCACGAAATTTTTCAGTCTTTTCTTTCTCTCTCTAAACCTTCTTTCTCTCACTAAAACTCTTGATCACTAACATACTTAGATCTTGTTTCAAGTGATCTAATCTCTTCTTCTCATCTCTTCCCTCTCATTCAAGTGCAAGAGAAGAACACTCGTATTCGTCAAGAAACGAAGTGTTAATTAGTGATCTATCCTCCTTTCTTCTAAGTACCAAAACTCTATTGTATTTATCTTGTGTATTTGTGTGATTCGGATATTGTGTAGATCCGATAGTGTAGATCTTGTGAGTGTGTATATCTTGTGAAGTGGTAGATTGGTTCTAGCTAAGATTAGGACTCGACATTTAGCTTAGTGTCGGAAAATAACGTAAGCGACGTGTAAACGGTTTTCTCCGCCTAAAGGGAGCTTGTTGACATAGTGAAATCTCGAGTAGGATACTCGAGGAGTGGAGTAGGGCAAAGAGGTGCTTCGTAGCCGAACCACTATAAAATCTCGGTGTCTTGGTTTGGTTGTTTCTTTCCTTATCTCTTTACATTATTATTGTTGTTATTTAGTTTTCGTTTAGATAGTTATTGCTTGTTCATATTGTGATTTGATTGAACATATAACTCGAATCTATACATTTTTTAAAGTAAACTTTTAAACCATAAAACAAACGTGTAAACTATTCAACCCCCTTTATAGTTTCCACAATTGGTATCAGGAGCAAGGTCACTTAAGATTTTTGAAATATATTGTATTTTAAAGCTTGGATCGATCTATGGATTCCGACAAATATCTAGAAGGGCAATCTATGCAAAGACCACCACTTTTTGAAAGTGACAGTTTTATTTATTGGAAAAATAGATTCGAGACATATGTTAAATCAAAAGATCTAGATCTTTTGGCATGTTATTACCAATGGTGATTTTCAACCTATTGTACAAAATCTGAAACCAAATTAGATGAGCTTACCCCTTTTGAAAAACAAACTGATGATCTCAAAAAGAGACTTGCGAAAAATAATGAAGCAAAAATGGTTATTTACAATGCTTTGCCAAGAAAAGAATATGAAAGAATTTTCATGTGTAACACGGCAAAAGAAATTTGAAAAACTTTGTTAATCACCCATCAAGGTAATAGCCAAGTCAAAGATAATAAGATCGACCTTTTGGTTCAACAATATGAACAATTCGTCATTTCTGAAGACGAATCTATAGATAGTGCTTTTGCTAGATTTAATATTATTATTACTAGTCTTAAAGCTCTTGATGAAGGTTATTCTAGTAAGAACTACGTAAGGAAGTTTCTTAGAGCTCTACATCCTAAATGGAGAGCAAAGGTCACGGCGATTGAAGAGTCGAAAGACTTAACGTCACTATCTCTTGATGAATAAATCAGGAACCTCAAAGTTCACGAAATAATCATCAAGAAAGATTCCAAAATAGTCAAATCAAAAGTTAAAAGAAAATCAATTACTTTAAAGGCTAAGAAAGAATCTAGTGATGAAGAATGTTTGACTTCCGGTAGTGAAGACGAAGAGTACGCCATGGCGGTAAGAAACTTTAAGAAGTTCTTTAAAAGAAGAGGTAGATTCATGAGACAGCCTGGGAACGACAAAAAGACATTCCAAAGAAGTCGTGATGACAAGAACGGTAAAGGTGATAGAAAATTCTTTAGATGTGGTGACCCAAATCATCTTATTGGAGAATGTCCAAAACTACCAAAAGATACGAACCAAAGAGCTTTTGTTGAAGGCTCTTGGAGCGATAGCGGTGAAGAAGATGATGAAAAGATCAAAGATGAAACGTGTCTTGTAGCTCACGCATCAAGTGAGGTATGTTCCGAATCATCTTACTTTAGTGATGAAAACTCATCAATTGATGATATAGCTTTAGACAACGAATATGATAAGTTATGCAAAATGAGTCTAAAGATAATCACTAAAAACAAAAAGTTAAAAGCTACTAGAAATAGTCTAGAAAATGAGCTTAGAGAATTAAAAGATAAATTGTCCACACTCGAGAAAAACAAGGGAGTTGATCTCGATTGTGCAAAGTGTCATGTACTTAAAATTGAGAATGAAAAACTCAAGGATGAATCTACTAGATTAAACAAATTTGAAAAGAGTACACATTGCTTAAATGAAATGTTAAGTAATCAAAAACCCTCCGATGATAAATTAGGTTTAGGGTTTAATTCATTTGAAGCATCATCTAGTGGAACTAAGGAAATAAAATTTGTAAAAGCTCAGAAAAAGGCGTCTCCTGATGGAGGTCCCATAAATATGGGCGGCCCCTTAATGTTCAGGCGGCCCCTAAAATAAATATGGGACCACCACCAACAACGCCTAGATCTGAGAAAACTGTGTCTTTTCAAAAATCCATTTTGGGTCCTAGACCAAAACACATAATTGTAAACAATGTCAAAGTCCCCGTTGCTAGTGACAATGAAGTTAAACAATTTTATAAGCCATTGTCAAAACTCGGTGTTGGATTTTCTAAACCAAATTTAAGATCAAAAACTCCACCTCCTAGAAGATTCAATAATAATTATTCTCGTCCTAAAACACAGCAATCAAAAAGACATGTTGGTTAACAAAACCAACCTCATGGCCTTCCCGTAAGTTGGAACAACTTTCCACGTCAAAGTTACATGCCATGGGAAATGTATCTTCTATTCTCACATCCCAACCAATTGCATCAAATGAAAGGGATGTTTGGCACTAACAACTTTGGACCCATGAGATATTGGGGACCAAATGTTTGAGTTATTGTCTTATATAAATAGATATGCCTTGGAGTCGATTTGGAGCCCGACGAATGGATCAAGGATAGCGGATGCTCTAAACATATGACGGGTAACCAAAAAATCCTTCTCACCTAACAGGCATAAATGAGGTAATGTTAGTAAATGAGTATATCTTCACGGTAACATCATTGGCAAAGGTATGATTTCCAATGACTCTCTCAAAATAGATAATGTAGAACATGTTGATAACTTAGGATTTAATTTGCTAAGTATAGGACAAATATGTGACAATAAGTGTAGAGTAACTTTTTCTGAACATGATAGTGAAATCACTAAGGACGGTAAAGTCATAGGTAGAGGTATTAGGAAGAAAGGCTTATATATGATGAAATTAGGAAATAATTGATGAAAATTCCACCTTGTGGCATAGGAGATTAGGACACGCAAATATGCATCTCATTCAATCGTTGGCCTCTAAGGAATTAGTTAGAAACTTACCTAAGCTTAAGTTTGATCAACATTTTTGTGATGCTTGCAAAAATTGGGAAAACAACTCACGCAAGTCCACAAGCTAAGAAAGTAGTCTCAACGACTAGAATGCTTAGAACTTCTTCATACGGATCTCTTCTGTCACAATCCACCGTACGGAGTTACGGAGGAAACGGGGTGGGGCCGTACACCCTAGTCATAGTAGAATGACTACTCTAGGTACACATGGAACTAGATTTTTTTAAGGATAAAACCGGAAGCCTTTCGATCAATTCGAAATATTTAGTAGAAATTCCAAAACCAATTATTGTTCAATAGTGAGTCAATAAGAACCGACAACGTATAGAATTTGTAATGAGAGTGCAATTGGTGAGTAGCGGGAGTTTTGCAATACCAACGACGGTATTACACATAACTTCTCGGCTCCATGCACTCTTCAATCAAATGGCGTGGTCCGAAAGAAAAATAGGACACTTCCAAGAAATGAGTTAGGACTATGTTAATGAGCAATCCGTTACACAAAAGTTTTGTGGTGTAACGCCGTAGATACTTCACCACATACATCTCAACCGAAATTCTCATTAGAGCATTCTAGGAAAAACACCTTTATGAACTCTTAAAGAGTAGAAAACCTACACTAGATAATTTATAGATGTTTGGAAGGAAATGCCTTCATTTGAACACAAAAGACACCTTTACCAAGTTTGACCCAAAGTCTTACGAATGGTCTTTTTTAGGTTATTCTCAAAATAAGAAAGCCTATATCAACTTAAACAAACACACTAAGAAAAGTCGAAGAATCACTAAAGACATTCGATGAAACTCCTCAACCCTCTAAGACCATCACCTTGGTGGATGATGACTTAGATGATAAAGAAACATTAAGGCCACCGAAAGGAAAAACCTAGAAAAAGACATTGTGGATGAAACTTTAGATGTTGATGAAATAATCAACATTAAGGAATCTAGGAACCACCCATTAGAAAATGTCATAGGAAACCTTAACCAAAGAACCCTAAGATCACAAGCACAAACCAATAACTTCTTTTGTTTTAAATCAACTATCGAACCTAAGAATGTGAATGAAAGCATAGGAGATGAAAGTGGATAGTCGCCAAGCAGGAAGAATTAAAATCAATCGTTGCTAACGACGTTTGGGAGTATATTCCTCAACCTAGGAAAATAACAATCATAGGAACTAATGGGTTATTTAGAAATAAGTTAAACGAGAACGGTATTGTTTCTCGAAATAAGGCTAGGTTAGTTGCTCAAGGCATACAACCAACAAGAGGCATCGATTATGATGATACTTATTCCCTCGGTTGCTAGACTTGAGTCCCATTAAATATATAAAAGCTTATGTTGTGCCTTATATTTAAAACGATTCCAATGGTATGTAAAAAGTGCATTCTGAACGTGTTTTATCATGAGGAGGTATACGTGGCACAACCTCTAGGATTCATTGATTTCGAAAAACCGGATCATGATTATAAATTAAAGAAAGCTTTATATGGTCTTAAACAACACCAAAAGCTTTGGTATTAAGATTTAAAAGCGTTCCCTTATTAAACATGAATATAAAATTGAATGGTAGATAACACTCTAATTTACAAGAATATAAGTTCAAATCTCATCATTGATCAAATATATTCAGATGACCATTATATTCGTTCGACGTTGTCAAAGACATGTGTATGAATTGCCAAATCATGCAATGACAGATTCGAGATGAGCATGATGGGTGAACTTAACTTCTTCCTTGGATTACAAATAAAACAAATAGAAGATGGTATTTTCTTTAATCAATCTAAGTTTATTAAAGAAATGCTTAATAAATTTGGTCTAGAAGAGTTTAAACAAATGAAAACCCCCATGTCCTCCGATACTAAACTCACAAAAGATGAAGAGTGTGAGTCGGTAGATAGTACCAAGTATCGAGGCATGATAGGTAGTTTATTATACCTAACGGCAAGTAGGCTCGATATCATGTTTAGTGTCTGCCTCTGTGCCCGCTAGCTAAAGCTCCAAAACCACCTCATCTTGAAGCGGTTAAGATTATCTTCCGATACATTAAAGGCACTACGCACTTAGGATTATGGTATCCTAAGGGGACCGACATAGAAACCGTAGTATATGCCGACTCTGATCATGCGGGAGATTATGTGGACTGAAAGAGCACTAGCGGTATTTGTACGTGGGATGTTGTTTTGAATCTTGGTTCACGAAGAAACAAACCAGCTCTTCTATATTTCCCCCCAAAAACTTACCAAAGCCGAATACTAAGCGCCAAAACGGCATGTCAACAAGCACTATGGATTGAAACAAGCCTCATCGACTACGACGTACACTCAACGAGTTCCCATCATGCGACAACAACGGCGATTGACCTTTAGCAAAAACCCGGTGCAACATTCATCGTACCAAACACATCAAAATACTCACACTTCATCGTGAAAATTCCAGAAAGGACATATCTCAATCGAAAAAGTGTCGTGCGTCTACAACATCGCCGACATTCTTACAAAACCCCTTAAACGTGAATCGTTTAACTATCTACATCTTGGTTTAGGAATGATGGAACACATTCCATAAATCATCTTAGTCCGCTTCTCTTTCTTCTGTCTCAATTCTAGTCCGTGTTCCATTCCATGTCGTGACAACTTAAATACTTCATCCTAAGTACTTTAAGCATATTTAACTCGCGAAATGCAAATTAAAATGTCACTCCTCTTCGTAAAAATTTTGTCAAAAATCAAGTTCAAAAACCCTTGACTGAGGGCGGCCCCCTAATATATTTAGGACCGCCGGTAAATATGGGACAGCCACCAGCAAGTCACAAAATGGGACACTTAAACAAAAAAATTCAAAACAGAAAAACAAACACCCCCTTACCTGCTGCAACACCCCCCCCCCCCCCCCCACCCCCCCCCCCCCCCCCCCACCCCCCCCCCCCCCCCCCCCCCCCCCCCCCCCCCCCCCCCCCCCCCCACGACGAACATGACCCAAAACCCACCAAAACTCAAAATCAACCATCTAAACATCAATTGAAGATCAAATCAACACTAATAATCAATCCTAATATCACAAAGATCATCAATTGTAAGTCATTTCATTTATTTTCTTTTAATTTGAGTTTAGGGTTCATGATGAACACCAAAATTGAAATTGGGGATTTTCGTGTTTTTTTCAATTTTGTACAATTAAGACAACTAGGATACAACGTATAACTAATATGCTTCCCGTAGATATAAGATTTGCATACATTAGTAAATTTGTTGAAAAATTTGATTCAAGAACCAAAAACCCCCATTTTATTTTTCAAATCAACTCACGTTGGAAACAAAATAAAATTGTGTTATAGCATTGTTAATCCAATCCCAAAAATGTATCAAAACACGTGCACAATTTCTCATGAACAAATTCGAGATACATAACTCATATGTATTTTTTACGACTTGTTTGGAAGAAAAAAATTAAATTAAGACGTTTGGGTAACCTCTTAGGATTTTATATTTAGGTCGAGTTAATCGTTACTCCACATTTGTTACATCTAGACACACACTAGAAGCAATGTGCATAACCAACTACAAGTGAAACGATAATAAAATGTGATTTCGCTTTTTGTTTTAGGAAATCATGCCTCCTAAGTCATCCGAAGATCATAAAAATACAAGAGCCTATATACCAATGATATCACATGAATACCGTATACCTATAAAAGAAAAACTAAGAGACCTTGAAAGTCGTTACATTCCAACTTTGCGGATCTAAACTATGTTCGATCTTTGTTCCATTTTGTCGAGTTCGAGTGTCTCCTTGAAATAAATGAACAAATTTGTCCTCGCTTCATTCTCGAGTTTTATAGTCAATATCGAGTCAGTTATTCCAATGAAGGTTAAATGTTTATCGAGTTTGTTATTCAAAATCAATTATTTTCTTACTCTCTTAAAGAATTTGCTCTAATTCTTGATGTACCTTGTGAAGGTGCGTGTGTCTTTAACCTGATATATGGAGATTGAGGGAGGCATATGGTATCCCCTTCGGATGGTCATATCAAAACAACCTTCCTATCAATTGAGACATATTTCGTCTATCGAATTGAACGAGATGGTCAAGTCCGTCGCATCCATCATGAGGAAGAAATTGATGTTCTTGAATATCAAGTTCTAACTCGTGAAATTGAGCCAACCCTGAAGCCTTTAGAAGAAATTATCCAGGAAAATGTCTTTTGTCTGGGGGGTAATCGGGATCATGTTCTTGCATGTCTTTGTTATATGCTTTATTGTGTCGTACACTCCGAAAGATTCAACCTTGCCTATTTCATGGCAAAACGAATGGAGTGGGTTACTAAACAAAAGAGGTTAATTCTACCCTATGGTATGTTATTAACTCGTTTGTTTAAATTCATCGTTAGGGAAAATCCCGAATTGGAAAATGAGTCTTATGTCTTGTACGATCATGTCATGAATCCTCTTGCCGCTCAACTAGAGCAAAAACCAAGAAGGGATCATGGCATGAGAAGAGGTCGTCATTCCACTTCTTCTTCTTCCACCTTCGATCAACCATCCTCATCTCATCTCAACGATGATGATGACGATGGGAATGACGAAGGGACCTCGCGTGCAAGCACTCCTTCCCCCATTAGTTATGTTAATTCCTTAACCAATCAAGTTCCTTAAGTTTTTCAAAACCCACCTAATATCGACCCTCACCTTGAACCATTTTACACCTGACAAACCGAAATCATCAACCGTCAAGTATAATTATGAGATGAGCAACGTGGTGGAGTAAGGTCAATCAGAAAAAGTCTTAGAAGGTTGTGGAGAAACATGAAGAAGTGAGCAATAAGGAAAATTGCTTTATGACATTATTATCTATATTATTTACTAATCTATTATGCTTAGGTGTAAAATCTTATGCTACTCATTAGTAACTTAGTACTTAGTATGGGCAACTTAGCTTGCCATGGATGATCCTTCGATTTTATCCTCCTAAACCAATGCTTGCATGCACCTTGATAGACTCTTTGCTATATATATAATATTATGCATGCTTATCTTTTGATAAAATTTGTCTACATATGCTCCCCTCATAGAACTCAAGATAGTTGATATTGTGAAGTTGGATAATAAGTATTAGATGATTCATGATGAGATAGGATTGACTGAAAAAGGGAAATTTAGAAATTTTCAAATACAAGAATATCAGGAAATTCTGGAAAAAGTTTTCTGTCTCCAAAAAATGGCCCCCTAAAATACTGGGTGCCCCACCCAATATATATGGGACCACCGGGTAATTAAGGGACCGCCATCAGAGGTCACGGATTCTTCTACTGCTACCTTCTGAATTTCTGTGCAGTTGACCACTATCCCATCTAGGCACAACTATAATTTCTGCATTTTGACAAACACCTTTTGGAATCTAAAACTTCAAAGCTCATGCCTTACTTCTTCAATCCATATCTTCCACCTTAAATCACGAACTCTCTTCTATCATCATCTTCATCACCTTATTCTACCATGAATTCCACCAATGTTTCCTCATCTAATCCTTCCAAGAAAATCAAACTCACCATAATCCCTCCTAGACAATTATTTGTCAACATATCTAGTGATGAAGATATCACCACCACACCTTCTCCTACAACAACTTCTTCATCTCCAACTCCTCCAAATGCACCATCAAAAACCACATCCACTAATCAAACATCATCAAGTCAAGAGAATACATCTTCTTTTTTTCACTCAAAACTACAAATTTTACCACCATCTTCACATGAACCAAATTCTCCTCCTCACTTGAACCCTTTGCTTGACAACATTTTGGATGTTCCTCCTAGACCTCTAAATCCTCAACCACTTCAAAGTCATCCTTCCTTGGATATCACACTTTCTTTGTCCCCAATCACTCCTCTTGATCACACTCATGACACTACATCACCACCATCACCACCACAACCTCAACCACCTATCATGGGCCATCTTCTTTTCTACAACTATCATGACTATCATGGGTTAACTTGCATATGTTGTTCACACAACCGAAACCTTTTCTTCACCGTAAGAGATGAGATGAACATCATGTTTGCTCATCTTGAATATCTTCTCACTACCGCAATCACCTCACACTTTTCACCTCCACCTTGAAAAATCTCTAAATGTTTTCATAAACGTGTCACCCCAAACCTTTTGCTCAAAAAGTCATTCTCTATGAATCATGAATCATTTAAGACTTATGTAGTATTATTTCTCTTTATCTTGTATTAGCTCTAGTTTTATTTTATGTTGAATGTATTAGTTGGATGTGCTAGTGTATGAGTTTCTTGTTGGTTGAATGAAACTCTTCTTTTGTTAAATTGAATACAATGTGTTAACTTGAAAGATATTTGTCTTGCACTTGTACTTCTAACCTTGTTTTGTAGCACATAATTTTCGTAAGATTGATCCCTTGGTGCCTCTAACAAGGGGGAGTCTTGATATCGTCGATTTCTTTCTTCCTTCGATTTCTTTCTTCCTTTAAAACTCGACGATCATTTTTTTTAATTCGGCAAAAGGGGGAGAAATGAAACATGCTTTTATAATTAACATCTTTAATTTTATTTAAAATGAGTTATATTTTTTTTCTATAATCAAAAAGGGGGAGATTGTTATACAAATAATGCCTAAAAACATATATTTATATTTGTCGACCTCTCAACGTTTTTAGATAATAACAAATGTTAAAACGTGTACATTAAAAATAAAGTCTACAAATTATTAAATGTAAAATTTCATTTCTAAGATTATTGAATCAATTAAGGGATGACAAATAAAAATAATTATTTCATGATTATTGATTAAGAAAAGATTTTTCTACTTAATCTTCACTTTTAATTCACAAAAGTATTTTTTTCAAAATAACTTTTTAAAAATTATTTTCTAATTAAAAGAAAAGTTTTATTAAAAACTTAAATTTGAAATTCAAATTTTCCCCCAAAACGGAAGCTTCTACACCAGATACAACTTTTTTTTTCCCAAAAAAAAAGACAAAAAAGGGCGAGTGGGATTCTAGGCTGGCGGCCCCTTATAGGCTGACGGGCCCCTTTTATATAAGGAGACGCCAGGCCGCCCCAGAGAGCCGTGAGATTCCCTGCTTATAAATACTGCTCTCTATTCCCAGCCAGAAAAAATATTTCCTTCTTTGCACGAATTTTTTCAGTCGGTCTTTTCTTTATCTCCAAACCTTCTTTCTCTCACTTAAAACTCTTGCATCACTAAACTACTTAGATCTTTTTTCAAAGTGATCTAATCTCTTCCTCCTCATCTCTTCCCTCTCATGCAAGTGCAGAGAAAGATCAATCGTTATCATCAAGGAAACGGATCAAGTGTTAATTTAGTGATTCTCTCCTCTTTTCTTTTAAGTACCAAAACTTATTGTATTTTATTTGTGAATTTGTGTTGATTCGGATATCGTTAGATTCTTGATAGAGAGATAGATCTTTGTGAGTGTGTATCTTTGTGAAGTGGTAGATTTGATTCTAGCTAGATTAGATTCGACTTTAGCTTTAGTGTTAGAAAAATACGTATAGCGACGTTTAGTAGAACAGTTTCTCCGCCTAAAGGGAGCTTGTTGACCATAGTGAAATCTCGTAGTCGGATACTCGGGGGAGTAGAGTATGGCGAAAGAGGCTGCTTCGTAGCCGAAAACCTACTTAAAAATTCTTGGTGTCTTGGTTGGTTGTTTCTTTCCTTATCCTTTTACATTATTATTGTTGATTATCGTGTTGTAGTTTAGATAGTTATTGCTTGTTCATATATGATTTGATTGAACATATAATCGGATCTATAGAGTTTTGAAAGTTAAACCTTTTAAACGTAAAACAATCGTTTTGTAACTATTCAAACCCCCCCCCCCCCCCCCCCCCCTTTTCTAGTTTCCACAAAGTACATTGTCGTTCAGTAAAGGAATATGGATTATCCTTTCGTGGCAAACTATTTTTGCCATAAGTTTCGATAACCAGTCCATACCCACTATTATGTCAAAGCTTCCTAGTTCAAAAAGTAACAAGTCGATACTAAAGGGGACATCTTCTAATACTAAGGTACACTCACGAATAATCTTATTGGTTTCCTCATTTTCACTGTTTGCCATTTCAAATACGTAACTAAAGTTCAGGTCACTAGGTTGTGCATTAATCAGGGGCATGAATTTAGTGGAAACAAAGCTATAATCGGCACTAGAGTCGAATAATACGGTAGCATACTAATCGTTCAAAGAAAACGTACCCGTTATGATGTTCGGGTCCTGTAGGGCTTCATTAGCACCTAATGCGAATGCACGACCCCGGGCCTGATTGCCATTGTTCCCACGGTTAAAGTTGTTCCCACCAATTGCCACACCTGATTTGGGTTGCTCTTCACTTATCCTGATGCTATGTTTAGTTTGGGACATGTGTTACGGAAATGGTCTGGGCTTCCATACTCATAACATACCCTTGGGTTATTTGCCGAGTTAATGGCATTAACTGGCATCACCCACTTAGCTACTGCTCGACAATCCTTTGCGATATGACCCGGCTGATTATAGTTAAAGCATGTACGGCAATGTGTAGTCTCCTGATGATGGTAGCTGCACTTAGGGTGAAGACCCTTGTACTCTTTCTTGCCAGAGTCTATCGCCACGAATCCTTTTCTAGTCTTAGCTCTCTTGTTGTTACTCCTGGCATCTTCTTGCTTGCTAGTTTCATCACTTTCCTTCCTTTTCTCACTACTCCTCTTCAACAATCCATTCCTCACGGTGTCATCAGTTAAGCCTCCAGCCTTCAATATCGCACTCTGAATAGTAGTGGGTTCAGTTGCTCGCACCATTCCACGGATCTCAGTAACTAGACCATAGATATACCTATCGATCCTCTTGGATTCGGGGGTAACTAGATGCGGAACTATCTTGGCGAGCTCATGGAATCGATCTGTGTAGGCTGTATGACTAGCCCCCACCATAGTGTGGTTCCAGAACTTGTTTTCCAGCTTCTGCATCTCATTCTGAGGAAAATACTTATCCCACAGCAGTGTTTTGAAGTCATCCAATGCCATGCCCACAGCGATTGTCCTTCCCCTAGCCTAGACCTGCGTGTTCTACCAAGTTAACGCCTTCCAGTTAACGAGTTTGCAGCATACTTCACCCTCTGGTTGATTGCACAGTTGCTCATGTCGATCACCGATTCCATCTTCTCCACCCATCGAGTATATGTTATCGCGCCACCTTTGCCATCAAACTCCTTTGGTTGACATGCCATAAATTCCTTATATGAGCATCGGTTTCCATTGTTGTTGCCGCCGCCATCTCTAGGGTTGCCTTGTTCGCGTCCTTCCTCATTGTTCTCCTTGTTGGTGTTATTATATCCACTCCCGCCATTGTCGTTTCCTTGGTTGTTAGTTATGTTGTTAATTTGCGTGACGATGGTAGGGAGCAAGTCCTGAAGCTGTTGTGCGATCATTGCGGCAATGTCGACATTCCCACCAGCGTTGCCAATGTCGTCGTTGTTACCATTGTTGCCGATGTCACCATTGTAAGCATTGCCTCGACCGCCTCCCCTACCTCTGCATGCATCCGTCCTTCCACCCCTTGCTGTTGCACCACCTCGGCTAGCGCTACGTGTCGTCATCCTTGGAGGCATTATCTATACGCGAAGAGGTAATTCGAGGGTTTTTAGAATTCGGCGTTCTAGATTCATATTTCCTATTCTACTCTACCCTATTAGATCATCCATGATTTTGATAATTCCACATAGTACTTTGTTATTTGTAAAAACGTTGCCAGACGTTTTTAGAATACCATTATACCATGTGTCTTTATCGTCATCACTTCATATTATACTTAGGCTAATATCAACAGGTGAGTGATCATGTAGCATATAAAGTCTTACTTAGACACTAATAGCTCGCAAGGCGAGGCACATAATCACACATAGAAATATTACATAAGTACTAACAATTTACCAAACAATGCACATATACCTAAATGCACACATAGTTCCTATTACGCATTCTATATGAGGGTACTTAGGTTATAGTCTAGGTCAAAACCACCTAGTTCTCTATAACCAATGGCTCTGATACCAATCTGTCACACCTTGCCTAAGGCGGAAACACGAGGTGTAATGGATAGGATCGTCATAAAACATTGATATAAACAATAGAGAATTCACTAAATAAAAGATAAGCATAAACGTGTCATGACGACTCCCGACACAAGTGGAGACTTGTATCGTGGATAGTCAATACCGCGACAGCATAGTCACATAATCTTAACATTCCCACAACCCGGGACAAGTACCAATAAAGTCAATAAACATCCTAAACATAAGATAGAAATGCAGGAACACAGGGGATAAATAACCCATGAGGGTTGCACCCTAAGTCTCTCTAATCAAGGAGGAAAGTCTTACTCTTCCTTAGAGCATCTCCAATGCAAAAACCAAAGATAGCTTTTTACTATTATGAAAATCTTTTTGAATGTGGTTTTTAGCATTGTAGGAAAGGCTTTTTGAAAAGCTTTTTGCAAAGACTTGTCCAAGTCTTTGCTAAAAGCTTTCTTCTTCTTTAATGGTAAGCATTAAATGCAGTAAATGCATCAAGTCATTGAAGACTTGATGCAATGGAGATGCTCTTAGGTACAGTGAGCTGATAACCTGAAAAAGAATACTCGAAAAGGTCAACATAATGTTTGTGAGCTCGTAGGTTTAAGGAAAAGACCCACGTGTTGTGCATATAGTTTAAGTAGGACAAAAGCGAGAAGATATGCATATATGGCATTTAGTTTCACCAAACAATAACAATTTACATAATAACCAATCACATAACAACAAATCACATAATATAATTCACATAATATAACTCAATAACGTAGGTGTATCCTCCCAAAGGTATATTGGCGCCCTACCCAGATGATTTTGGTGTCTCTTCCCAAGATAATTTACTTCCACAATTTAGGTACAATTCACACATATAGCAATATAAACTTACATAATGTCCGAAAGAAAAGTTTATCACAGCGCAAAACATTTAAAACAACGTTTGAGTATCATTTTCCCCTAGGGAAACATAAGAAAAATAGGGGCTGCAAAGACTCACCTTAAGTGGAGAGGTGAATCGAAATAAATCAACAAGTGAAAGATGAGCTTGAATGTCCTAACGCGACCTAGTTGGAATATAGTGCTTTAAGTGCTAGTTTTTAATAGCGAAAGATTCATATGCGATTTTATATGGTTCTCATCACTTGAACGTGTTTGTGTTTTATATGTAAGTCAAATGTGATCTCGTAAAAGTCAAAGTCGTCTAGTTTTTATCAAGTTTCGACGTTAAAACATACGTTATTATTTTATAAGTCCTTAGAATAATCCGCACATTATCCGTTTTCTAATTAGTTCCGATTAGTTTATATCTTGTCTATAATACGCCAAGTATCCCACCAAGCCTAGTTATATTTTATTAATCATCATCATGTTCGCTATTATTATTTTTAAGTTATTCACTTTAATAATCCTATCTCGCTTACAAAAATATATTTTGGAAAGTTTCCGACACACATACAAAATATACAAGTGATACTATAATATTTGTTAAGGATTTTGTAGCTCATTCGGATTCGAAAACGCCCAAAACCTCATTTTAAAATCCAAACAGGTCACTTTATTAATGCGGAAAATTTATAAAATTTCTAGATTTTAGTCAGTTTTTACAAAGGCGTAACTTCTTCGTTATAAGGATTCACGGAATGATCAAAAGCTACGTTTCAAAGAAAAATCTCGTTCTACAAGCTTTTTTTATAAGTTTTACCCGAATCAGACTCGAAATGAGTCAAAACACCAAAAACATAAATTGGACAGATTGCGTCGAAAACGGTTTTGAGCTGGAAAATGTTACTAGTTTTTACACAACTTCATTTGGTCATAACTCACTCATTTTAAGTCCGTTTTTAACGATCTTTTTACCCACGCTTCGTATTTAAGTGTACTATTTAACGTTCTGACTTTTTTAAAGTGCTTTTAATAACTCGTTTTACTCCATTAAAAATATGGACAGCAAGTATTTATACCAAAAATACCTTATATATTTAGCCGCAAATAACAAACTTCAAAACTAGCCTAAATCCCTTCCACCGATTGTTACCAATAGTCAAACAACTACAATACTATCTAATCCCTTCCACCGATTGTTACAATATCATCATGAACCACTTTTAACACTTATAACCATATTTATAACCTAAAAGTACAATAATATTAGGAAAAACTTAAAAACTCAAATAAGTTGTACAACCCTTCTTATTTTTGTTAGTTTCTTTATAAAAATCATTTTTACACAAACAAAGTGATGAGATGTGCATTTAGATAAAAACATGTGAAAGATGTGAAAAAGATGAGAATAAGCTTACATGTATGTAGAGAAAGGATGTTTAACGACCCGAACCCAATCTTGTATCACCCCGTATATGACCATAAAAGAATCACTAGTATGAAGAAGATGAATATTTGAGATCAAGAAAAACACACAATAAGAGTGTGTGTGTGGGGGGGGGTGTTTTTAGACGAGCAAACAAGAGGAGAGAAAGAGAGTTTTTGCTTTATGTTTTGTGTGTGTGTTAGAATGAGAGGATGAGCTCTCTATTTATGCCCAAAATTCACATGGGATACTAGACATGTGGGGTTCCAACCATGTCCTAGACATTGAGAGAATTAAAGGAAGGTGTATGGAATAATTTAGACCAAGACTAAAGGACTAAGAATTTGTGGTGTGTATGTGTACTCGGTCGAAACAAAGGGGCACAAGGGGGGCCAAATCATTTTCAAAATTTTGAATCCTAAGTAACAAAAAGATAATATCTAGATATTATGTGTTTATGGGTAACTCTTGCATGCATTTAATCGATCTAGTAAGTAAACTTTTACGTTTACGTAAAAGTTAAACACGCGACATAATTAAAATATATCCGTAAGGTCGTATCGTGCTAGTCACACATAGGCTGTATTTACCCAAATGCCGAAAATCATCCGGTGACATTTTCGCTAAACACGATAAAATCAACGATTTCACGTAAAAGTCAAACATTCACGAAACAACAATTACTCAAATAATTAAATAAAACTAAGTCTGAACGCGACTGTTGCTACAAAACACTCATTTAAATTCGAGGCATATTTACCAAGCCTAAGCGCTCCCCGTAAATTTACATCAACACAAATATTGTTTAGTTTTTCTGGAACACACTTGGTAGCTTTTAATTATAATCATATATTCGCAACCGGAGAATATATAAAGCGTATGAAATAAAAACTTAAAAATTTAGAGTTAATTACTTAAATGGTCCTTAGCGTTTGTCCTTGTGGTATGTAAAAATTACGGGTCTTGTCCAATTTACTAACAACGTTTAAATGGTCGTTAAAAAGGGACTAACGTGATATAGATGCATAAACTTGAGGGCCTAAAATTGTATTTTTTTTGTACGTTTTCATACATTTTTTAACTTTTTTGTATGTTTTTATACGTTTTTGTTCGTTTTTATACGTTTTCGTCCGTTTTTATACGTTTTGTACTTTTTATATGTTTTTTTTACGTTTCGGACGTTTTTGTTTGTTTTATACGTTTTTGTACCATTTCATACTTTTTTATACGATTTTGTACAAAAACGTACAAACGTATGAAAACTTACAAAAATGTATAAAAACCATAAAAAACGTACAAACACGAATAAAAACGGATGAAAACGTTTGTACGTTTTTCTTCGTTTGAACGTATAAAAAACGGACAAAAACGTATAAAACAGGATGAAAACGTATAAATATACAAAAATGAACAAAAACGTCTAAAAACGTAAAAAATCGTATATAACGTACCAAAACGTATAAAAACAAAAAAAACGTATAAAAGCGAACAAAAACGTATGAAAAGATACAAAAACGTATTAAAACCAATGAAAATGTATAAAAACGTAAATATAATGATACACTGCCAGCGTTACAACATCCAAATTTGTCACAATTTAATTTGGCAAAGCATGAAATAAATAACATAAAATTACCATCAAATATGTCATATGTAAAACACATTGTGAGTAATTAATTCCGTTTCCAACTCTTGCCTTTTGTTCCCCGAAAAGTATTGGAAGCTTGTAAATCTGCATCGTAATCTAGGAGATCATACATATTCAAAAGCATGAAAGTGATACGTAGTAAAGCACTGTCGAATTATATTGTATATTGTATATTATCATGGTCGGTCAAATTAGGAATGGCAATGGGGCGGGTTTGGGGCGGGGCGACCACCCTCCATCCCTAAACCCGATTAGCAAACCACGCCCCAAACCCGCCCGATCCCCAATGGGGATCTTATCGGGGTGCTTCATTGGGGCGAGATGCTCCCCCAAACCCGCTCCGATCCCCGTTGGAGATCTTATCGGGGCGACTTTACGAGCGCATTGCTCCACCAAATACACGTTGTTCTCCGTTTATTATTATTTTTACGCCATATTTTTTACAAATGTGATTACATGCAATAATATGAATAATCAAGAACCCACTAATAATATAATAATTAGTAGCGTTCATAAGTTTTCAAGAAATTATACATAAATAATTATAACCACGTTAAAAAAATCAAAACTTCTTTTAAAAACATTACACAAAAAAGTTTTTATTAATCACAACTTGCAATCTTGTAAAGATATAATACTACAAAAATTTGATAATATTGGTTTATTACATAAATACTAACATAACAATATATGAAAATAATATATCGATATGTATGTATAGTTTCGGGGCGGGGCGGGTTGGGGATGTTATGCCCTGTCCCCGCCCCGAACCCGATAAGAATCCCCGTTAATGCCCCGAAACCCGCCCCGTAACCCGATAAGCATGCCCCGCCCCACCCCAAAAACTTCGGGTTTTGGATTTCCCCATTGGGTTCGGGTTTTTTGCCATCCCTAGGTCAAATAACATATTCAGCTTACTTATTTAATCCACATGATGATCATATCCACATGCACATACATATATCAAGGTAGCTAACACGAAAATAACACTGAAAGGTATGCCCCATCAGATTTTAATAAAAATAATAACTACTAGTCGAACTGACAACTGAGGTTTTATATATACTTTCCTAGCAACCGCAACAAGAAAAATAAATAACTAAATAAAACATGGCTGGATCATCAACAATACCGGTAAGTTTTCCAATAACACTAGACAAACCGACAACAGTGGTGGTGGTGAGACCACCAAGGAACGAAAGAGAGGAGGAAGAACAAGAAGAAGTATTGGTGATAGAAGGGATAGAAGTCAAGAATGACGAGTTTGTAAAGTTCGATGTGTTCATTAACGATGAAGACGACGTGATAGGGACAGGCAGTGGTGCCGAGAAAACTGAATTTGCCGGGAGCTTTGTGAAAGTGCCACATAAGCAAAGGCAAGAAGTTGGAGATGGCAGTGAGAAGTTGATAACGACTAAGTTGAGACTAGGGATAAGTGAATTGTTGGAGGGTTTGGGAGTTGAAGATGATGATGAGAATATTTTGGTGAAATTGGTGCCAAAGTGTGATAATGTTCATATCAAAATAGGTGGTATAAGGATTGAGATTGAGTAATTAGGTTTTGATCTTTATTTCTTGATTTTCAGATAGTTTACAAGATTGTACCGTCACGATTTTCAGAATAAATGAGAGAATTGTTTTACTATTTCTGTCCATGATTTGTTATTTTTAGTATCAATCACTGTGCCGGGAGGCAATCTCAGTAAACGGGTTGATACTTTACTCAGTTGGACATGTGTAGCGAGGCTGTGAACACAACGGTTTGGTTCAATCATTTTTACGGTCATCGTAGCTAATGGACAATAAGCCATCACTAAGAGCCACCTCTAGCGACAAGTTAAGTGCGGTGTCTTGCCATCACTTTTACAAGACAGTGCATGCAAAGAAAATTAAGCTTGACGTCTACAATTGGTGTAGAACACCCCTAACAGATGTGAGCAACAACCATTTGTCCTGTGCCTAGACAACAAGTACATCATCTATGGGTTCTTCTCATTATTGGTATTTCAAGTAACGTGGTTAAAAATTTCTGTTTATGAATAGAATTTGAATTGTAGACAATTATGTCTTCAAATAAATAGGCGATGCTGGAATTTAAATCTACCTAATAAACGCTAGAATACCAAAATATATGCTCATAAATTGAGAAAATTAATTCTGCAACGAGGAAAACGACGTGGTAAACTGCATACGGTGTTTTATGGAACTTTTGAGCCCCAAAACGCTCTAATTTATGAGTTACGTATTTATATTTTTTTTCATTTTCTTTGACTTTGTTTCTGTGCTAGAGTCGGGCCGTTTCGAGTTTTGGGCATATTTAATAATCGTATTGTGGTTTTAGAATAATCAGTTCTGAAACATATGAAAAATTCAATTGAAAGTATACCCTGATTATCGGTATTCGTTAAATCAACGATAGTTAAAAGAATTGTTCATGCTATTCGTGTGAATCAATTTGTGAATGTTTCGTATTTAGTTTGAATCGGATACCCATGGCTCCATGAGGGTCTCGGCCCTCCTCATCAGGCTAACACTCCCAATGGCTTCATTTCCAATGAGATTGGAGAAGATTAATTCAATCCACGGAAGAATTTGAGGATTTAAATGATCTGCCTAACCTACTTACCCACCTTCACCACAAAAACGTCATATGGGAATTTCCCATAGACTCTAGATCCTTGATTGTGAGGAGTATGGGGCCTCATATTTTCCTTGTTCATACCCACCACTTCCAACCAACCCAGTTAGATAAAACACATACCTTCCTTCTAAATATAATATCCTCGCTTGGCGTGTCTCGACCCGGAGAATGCCAACTAACCTCGACAATGGATCGATTGACTTAGACTCGGTTCGTTGCCCTCTTTGCGATGGTGATATCGAAACTGAAGGCCATAGGTGATTATATTCATCTCTTATCCAATTGTTGTCGCCTTATGGAACAATATTAAGTTGTGTTAGCGTTTGTAGCATTCTTGATTATTGAAACAATCTATGGAATACGCGATTAAAAACGACAGCCTTGTAAAACTAATGAAAAAACGTCCAGTTAAATGGCAAGAATGAACAAAAACCAGAATATGTCGCATAAAAGACACGTACAATTGTACGAGATTATGAGGCTCTGTACCTGTATGAATTGAATCTCCAAACAGATCGAACGGCTTTGATCATCCGCAATAGGAAGTAGGAGTTGAAAACAAGTTAAGAATTAGTTAAAAGTTTTATGCGTTGAACTATTTGTGCAACAGGTTTAAGTGTCATAAAGACTAGTTTGCATTGAAGTGATTTCGTTGGTTTCGTGCAGCAACAAAAATTCTTTGAAGAGGTGATCTGCATTGAAATACAAACGAAATCAAAACCATCAGGTCAAATTTAATCAACAAAACCACTGCAACAAATTCATAAAGTACGATTATGCTTTTTATCAACAAATTCAATTCAGCCAACAAACCAAAATCCATACACAATCTTTGTCGCAGATAATGACTTCGATTCATCAGTTGGACCTGGAAAAACTGTTTTCTCTCTTTCTTGGTGTATATGAAAGGAAATATGAAAACAACTCAAGTGCTGTCGGAGAGGAAGCGGTTACTGGAATTACTCAAAGCTAAGGTTTGTTTAAGTTTTCATCTAGCAAAACTCAGACTGCTATGAGTTAGCACGGCTAAGATTTCATCCTATTTCCATCCAACCGTCGGAAATCACTCTGGGGTTTTATCACTAAAAACTTTATTAAAGCAAACAGCAAGTCTCAAACAGGAAATACGTCATTGCCATACTACAGCCTAATATCCTATTCCTCTGTAACGGCAGAATTAACTCATCACAACATATCAGACCAAAGCCTACCTCTAACCCATCCAGTCTCCGCCTAAATCAAGATTACCTAATATTGCTAAGGTCTATTAAATGCCAATACTTACTACGGAGTAACTAGTAAATATTTAACCACACATTAACTGATCAACATAAAATCCACATCCTTCTATTTATTAAGACAACTGACCACCACTAAGTGACAAAACAAGCACAAACTTCACCATGCTATTGCATCACACAGGGATCAAAACGAATAAAAAGACAGACGATTGCGACTCTGCATAACTTTATACCAATCTATGGACAGAAAAGAAGAGAACTATCATCTTACTCTTGACCAATCACACAGATTAAGATCTTTAGAAGTTATATAAGTGCGAATTCTTTCGAGTTAGTTTATGTTTAACAAGTAAATAAGTCGAGAAAAATTTAATAGCTTTGGTAGTCTGCACTCCTACAATTTGAGTACCGATGCAACGAAGTTAGTTAGTATGTTATAGTGATGCAAAAATCAGCCTAGGCAGGCACTTTCCGATGCGTTTTCAGGTAATCGGCGATATAAACCAGAATCGGTCAAATTCAGGTCAAAATGTCAAAGCGGTCAAACAGTCAGCCTTTTTTTCCTTTAAAAAAAGGGTTTTTTTGTTCTTCTTCTGTTCTGTTCGACCCAAGTCAGACACCAGAAGAACACCACCAGTTTCGGATCTACA